>JAVSBS010015404.1:638-17281 GCA_033124195.1 Coracias cyanogaster | reverse complement strand
ATCTCCCCAGAGCATGCTGGTGGGAGAGTGCCACATCTGCAAAGCTTGTTTTCTGACAAGAAAACTCACATCTATCTTGGAGGAAACCAATTTCCTCTTGTACCGAGCACCCAACTGGCAGCTAGTGGCTTTTTGCATGCAGAAAGCCAGTTGTTTGGTTCATTCTTCTCATTCTTCCTCTTCCCTTTACCCTTTTCTACAGCTTGCTGAGAAACTTGACCCTGGTGACGGATTCCCCTGAGCTGGCCTACCCTTCTCAGTCTTTCATTTGGAAAAGATTTGAAGAAGTCTTTCTTATTGCCTCTGGACTTATCTGCTATGCACCTGTGTTCAAGGCCTATTTCTACCAGGGGCTGCTGGAGCTCTATGAAGATAACATACAGTATGTCGAGATAAGAGCTCTCCTGCCTCCGGTATGTACTTTTTGGCTTCTCTAGTATTCTTTTAAATCCTTATTTCTCTGTAACTATTCTCAAGCCCTATCTTGAATTTAGTTTTTGGATGTTTGCATACCTACTCTTCTAAGGATGCTGGAAAACCTTGATCATATTCAAAGGTCTTTGTTAGAGATTTGCATAGGCAAGGGCATGAAAGTGAGAGATGCTTTGTTCTTAATGGCTAAGGAGGATACCTACTGTGGCAACAAGCACAAAAGTGCATTGTACAGTTTGACTGGGAGCTGTGTTGCAATCTTGCTGGTTGGGAAGATGTATCTCAGCTTTGTCTGCACCAGAATCACCTGTTCTGTGGCAGCTCTTCTGGAACAACTTCCAGTCTTGAATAGAGACTTATTCTGGAACAGTTATGTTATTTTAAATCCACAGCTTGTTTCAGAATTATTTGTCTGAACAGGCTAGTAAACTGATTGGCAAAGCACAGGCTTCCACAGTTTACAGACAACCTAAAATTTTGTTTATGTGTGTGAACTAAGAACTGCTCCTTTCATTGCCATTAACACTAAAATCTATTGGTAATAGTTTAGGTCTTTCTTGCTATGTGTCACCTGCAGCTGGTCAGATTGGCCTACAATCCCACGCTGCCCCAATGCCTTCCCAAGCACCAGCAGACCCCACCACTGTTCTTCATCTATAATGGCCCCCACTTTCCCAGTTTCGACACTGCAGACACACGTTTTCCATAGAGTTCTCCAGATCACCTCCAAGCAGGACAGTGTGGGAGTGGGAGCTGTGTCAGAGAGGCAGATGCTGTATCAAAACAAATGAACCAGGGCCACTGCTCCTCACCACATTACCTACCTCCACGTTCTTAGCAGTCCATTGCAATGGGAAAGAAGCTGCTGTGCAAAGGCCATCCAGCAGCACCTGAAGGACCAGGTGGTCGTGATGGGTTGTGCATGGGAACACAGGTAGCAGCTTGCAGCTGGCACCATGGCATCCAGCGGATGGAGCAGCCATGCTGACATCCCACTGGTGCCCTGACTCCCAGTCATGCCTGCCAGCAACTTCCTTAAATCATTGCCCTTGCATGCAATAGGTAGTGGCTCCAGCCAGCTGCGGATGAACGTCTGTGCCGCAGCAACCACCGCTGCTGCCAGGCAGGCCTTCGCAGCCACTCTGTCAGCAGACAGGCAGGTGCTGTGACAAATTTGGAGGCTGATTTGGCTTTCTGGATGCCTCCCCCCAACAGCTGGGGCGTGGGGCTGCTGACCCTGTCCTGTTGCAGCTCAGGCCGACCCCATAGCAAAACAGGGCTCAGTGTCAGAGCTGCAGCCTGGCACTCTACCACGCCTGAGATGAGAAGGGTGTATTGAAAGACAAAAAAAAAAGGAGGGGGAGAAGACCACAAAGCTTCTATGTATCTTACTTTGCTGGGGGTTGGTCATGAGCCAGTTGCTCTGAATTCAGTCACCATCTGTCTTTGGGGTACCTGGAAAGAGAAAATAACAGCAACGTCAAAATTCCTGTGCTGTGAGACAGTGTGAGTGCTGGCATCCCCCCAGGTCACACAGGTTTCCGAGCCAAGAGTATCTTCGATGATACAAATGCATGGGCCTAAGTGGAAAATACCCTGCGTTTACCGGCAGCCCTTAGACATGGTTGTAATGTCATTTGAAGAGAGGCTTGGCAGGGAAGATTTGCTTCCCGTCCATCCCCTAATGCTGGCTCCAGGCACAGGAGCCTCCAGAGCCCCTGGGCTCGCTCGCACCTGGCAGCTCTGCGCGCTGTGAGGTACAGGCAAGCAGGCAGGCTGCCTGCAGCCTGGGTAGTGCTGTGAGAGCTGTGAGGAGCTGCGAGCATGCTGGGCAGCACAGACAGAAAAGTGCCAGCTAGGCTGGAGCGGGGATGAGAGGGAAGGGAAAAGCTTTGCTATGGAAGTCAATGTGAGCAGGGTGTGATGGGAATAGCGAGATGTTTGCATGACCTGGAGATCCTCTAGAAGGCTTGGACAACAGTGCTGATACTCTACAAAAGCTCGCCTTGCGCCAAAACCTGCCAGAAGGGGCCCTGAAGTAAAGTAAATGAAAGTTGGGATTTAGTGTGAAACAGCAAACATTGTGGAAAAGACCCCCAAGCCCAGCTGTGTTTGCAAGTCCAGCTGTGTAAAGTCTCACATTCCCGTGGGCTGCAGCCAGGGAAAATTCCCTCTGAGCATCTGCTGGTGCCTGCAAGGGGGATGCCATGGCATGACGGGGCACAGGGGCTTAGCGAGGGGCATCACTGCAAGGGGCAGCACTGGAGGGGAAGTAAGAAGGTAGAGTGGACCAGTTGAAAGGTGGAGGAGAAGGGTGAAAGAGAAAAGAAAGGTGAGAAGGATAAGAAAACAGAGTGATTTCAGCCACTGTTTGTGAGAGATTCCAGGCAGGGCCTTTGGGGGTTGGTATCAATCAGGGCATACAGGGTCTGCACTCCTGCTGAAATCAGGGCAAAAGCCTTGTGTATAGCCCTGGTAGTGAGGAACTCACAAAGTAAGCTGATGAGACAAAGCGTGCAAAAAGATTATTTTTCCCAGTTTGCAGCTGGAGAACTGGGAAATTGTGGCAAGCCTGAACGACTGACTCAAGGTCACGGAGCAAACCTCTGGCAGAGGGGAGCAGAAGCCCAGCCCAGCTGGTAGCTTATGGAGCTCAGCCCTTGCGTGCCTTGGGGCTGCTTTGGCTGACAGACTGCCACTGCAAGGCACAGAGCCGCCAGACGGCTGGACAAAACACTCCAGCATTTGATACAGAAATGAGTAAGAGGTCATGGTCTCCTCTGGGTACTCAAGGGCACTTGCTTGCCACATCTGAACATGGAGAAACTTGTTTCTTGTATCACATAGCAGGGAGAAAAACCACTCCTTGGTTCTTGCCAGCTGGTAAAAGCTTCAAGAAGAACATGTTCTGCACAGATTTAACTGTTTTTTTCTGCCCTGTTACCAGGACCGTAGCACATTGCTTCTCCCAAGGCTTTCTTCAGTTCATTTCTCCCACCCTCCAGTAAAACACCTCTTCCAGCTTCTGCTTGCCATGTGTTTTTTGTCCTGCAGGTCTATGAACTGGATGGCACCCGGCACAATAAATCATGGTCCATGGCAGCCTATCGGGAAGTGACAAGGCAGTTTGTGAAGGAGCACCCTGACTTTCTTGGAGCCAAGATTATATTTACAGCACACAGGTAGAGGCTGAGTGGGGCTAAGAGCAGCTGCACTTGGCTGCCTCTGCCACAGCAGAGGCAGTGAGAGAGGAGTCCAGGCCAGGAGAAGTGATGCTGAGGGCTGGGCTGGAGTGCCACTGTCGGTTAGCAACACTCATGTGCATCATCAGACCCAGGGTCCTGACTCCTAAAGCATTCCCTGGCACCGTGTAAAAGGCTGAGGATGAGAAATCATCTATATAAGTCTGTGTACGTGCAAAGCAACCAGGGTTAGCTCATGGCGTGCGCTGGAGAGACAAGCATCTGTGAGCCCTGGGTGCGGGAACGAGCAAGAGGAGCTTGTGTGCGTGCATGTCCAATCCATGCGTGCTCTCTTCCCGGGCCTGGACATATTCTCCCTCTCTGCAGAAACTGAAGCAGTGACAGCAGCGCCCGAGTATGGGCACTCGGTATTGCAAAGGTCCTTGTGGGACCCTGCAAACACTGTTCTCCCAGCAGCCTTTGTACGGTATGTTCGTGCGACTGTCCGCAGATGGGCACAAGGCTGTTCTCCAAGTCAGCCAGATGCCATGAAGTCATGTGAGGTGATCCTGAGCAAGTATAACAGACCTCTCAGCAGCACTTGCTCACTCCAGCTCAGCACAATGCTGTTTCCAGCTCAGAGCTGGCTTGCCTCTAGCCAGCTTGGGTATGGACAGAGTCTGCCTGCAAAATGCAGTGATGTTTAAGTCTAATAGGGATGGCATAAATCTAAATTTAAAAATCTCTTGAAATGCAGCTACTGTAACACCTTTCAGTAAAACAACAGAGAGGAAAAAAAAAATTCTAAACATTTTCTCTCCATGCTGTTGTGTTCCCTGTTTGGTAGATGGAAAAGCCAGTGAATCAGACAAGCATGCCTCAACTCAAGTGACAGCAGGGTCTCGCCAGGCATTTCCTGGTCATTCAGGGGTTTCCTTTCATAATATAAATTTTCTGTTGCTGTTAGGCTGGACACCCGAAGCTGGTTGTCAGATTCAGGAGCAACTTGCATTTTGGAAATACTCCTGGGGGCCCCTTTTCATAACTCAAACCCAAAGAAGGCAGGCCCATGGGAGTGAGCCTCTGCACTACTTTCTCTCTCTTGCTCTTTAGGATGCTGAATGTTTCCCAGATTAAAGAAGCCATCGTCACTGCCATGGCACTCAGAGCCCACTTCCCAGACACTCTGGCAGGCTTCGACCTGGTAACCGTATTTTTTCTGTGGCTTTGCACTACCCCCAAGGGGTGTGATATAACTACATGTATAATACGGCATATGTTTTATACTAGAGCCAGATCCTCTGCTGCTGTACTGAAATCAGTGTAAATGAATTGCAAATCCTCCAGCTAAGGATTTTGTCAAGAGTAATTGACAAAATCCTCTGAAAGAATCAGCTCCCTACCCCACACCACTGTAGTGTCAGTACAGTTGGCACTTCAATGATATTTAGCTGTTAAATCCCATCATCTTCCAGAGCAAGTTCTAAAATCTCTTTCCTCTTTCCCCCAGGTTGGTAATGAGGATGAAGGTCATTCTCTATGGGACCTGAAGGATGCCCTGACCATCCCATTTTCCAAGGGGGTCAACTTGCCATACTTTTTCCACGCTGGGGAGACTGGTAAGCATGAGGACTCAAGGCCTGTTACTGCTTGCAGTGGCAAGAGTCGAAGTGTTGCAAAGCACAGAAGCAGCAAGCCTGCTGTATGAAGATGATGTATGTGTGTGTACACACTTGTATATAATCAGTTTTCCCTACGCTTCTCCCCCTACCAGCTGGTTGCTGTAGCATTCCTACATGCACCTCCCCTACCTGCTCCCTGCTCTTGACTGTAGGCATCATGTTGCTTGGCTTCTTTGCCCTGTGTGTGACATGGAGTCATGCTGCAAGAGTTATTGCTAGTAGCCATTTCCTCCTTGGAGCAACGCTCACCTTCCATCCACAGTGACAGCAGAATTCCTCAACCATTATTTTGTATTTTAAGGTGAAAGAAAGTCTGAGCCAGCCTCAAGTCTTAATCAAATACACTCATCAAAATAACTGATTGTTACCCTTCATTCCTGGGGCAATGTATAATTATTGGCAATATAGTATTCTGTCTGTATGTATGGGATTTATCCTAACCATGCATGACAGTCATGTCTAACTTGTGTATTATGCTTATTGCATGTTGACACCTACAGAGAAGATGTCTAACATCTGAACTAGTTACCCTATGCTCCCTTTAGAGCCACAGACAGTAACAAGCACTTCTAAGACACAATACATCTCATCCTCACGCACAAGCTATTCTCCAGAAATTATTACTTCTCTCTGTTGACTATGGATGGACACCAGAATTATTAGCTTAGCTGTAAGAGTAATACTGTAGGTATCTAAAGCCAGGTGAGATGAGTGGGTATCTCTCTGCTGGGCAATCTCCTGGGCAGCTTTGGATCCCTGTTTCACTGAAAATGCAAAGTGGGAACTCAGAGCATAAGCAATCCTCTCTCTTTGTGACCAGGACATTTATTAACAAAATCATGTAGCAGTTTAAGAAGATATATTTCCTCACAGCCCTGTAGCGATTCTTACCTGTCTCTTCTCAGACTGGCAGGGCACCTCTGTAGACAATAATGTGCTGGATGCATTGCTACTGAATACCAGCCGGATTGGCCATGGACTCGCTCTCATTAAACACCCAGTAGCCAAAAGTTTGTCTCTGAAGAGGGATATTCCTATTGAAGTCTGTCCCATCTCCAATCAGGTATGTTGGTAAAAGCTTAGGTCTTGGGGCTGGGACACTGGAATGGGATTTACCATAGCAGCTAGGAGCAGCAGGGAGCTGAGGGGCAGCTAGATGTTTTGTTGCACCCAGACTAGCTCAGTTTCTATTGCACCACGTTACACTGCAGTCTGCTACGTAGATATATGGTGTGTATATAGAAGGCTTGTAATGCCAGTCAGCTCAAAATCTTTTAAATTCCTATCCAGAGGAATCTGGGAAGGCACTCCTCCCTAGTGGAGATGAGGCCCTGAGCCAGGTTGGTGCCTAAAGAGACATAATGGAAAATACTTCAAAGCCAGGAGAGCCAGAGGCTGAAAGGCTGGGATTGTAACCGGAAGTCTTTTAGTTTTGTCATATTCATAACCAGGGGGAACTCTTTTGAAACACATTAGTGTGGTGCCCATTGTCCCCTGGGCACAGCAGAAAGGATGCTCTGGGATAGAGATGTTAATAGTGTGAGCCTCAAAGGAGAGAGCCCTGGTACCAGCTCCAGATACCCTGGGCCTTTAAGCGTTGTGGCAAATACATAACCAAAAGACTGTTGCTGAAATGCTCACAGTTAAATTGTTATAGACAAACAGAAGTTATTCATCCCACTGGCCTTGACTTAGGTGATTAATTTAAGAAACCAATCTCCTTATATAGTCAGTGGAGACGAGTTCAGAGCAGATCACCTATTACGCTCTGAACAGCTCTCTGGAGGTTCTTCCCTGATGACTACCTGCTGACAGGCAGGTATAGCAGGTATGCAGTGCAAAGGGTGCCGTAATGCAAACATAGCTACAGCAATAACCTGATGTGATGTTGTCTCCCATCCTTCCCCACCAAGGTCCTACTGTTGGTAGCAGACTTGCGGAGCCACCCTGCAGCTGGCCTCATGGCTGAAGGGCACCCCATTGTGATCAGCCCCGATGATCCCCCTATCTTTGGCGCAAAGGGAGTGTCCTATGACTTCTATGAGGTGTTCATGGGCATTGGAGGGATGAATGCCGACCTGAGGACCTTAAAACAACTTGCACTCAACTCCATAAAGTAAGTTCCTCGCATCACTTACCAAGCCATAGTAATGCTAAGGGGACTATCAGCTTGCTCCCTGGAAACCCACTGTATTTGGGTTTTGGCCCCAGAGTCTCCTCTGTCACATGAACCGGGCTTCTGTTAATTTGAAGTCTCCTCTGTGTGTCTCCTCCAAGGGCAGGACACAGGGGCCACAGAGGCTCCTCTGCCCATGCCTCTGAGTGCCTTTCTCTAACTCAGTCTCAGTTTATTCCTCCTTTCCCATCCTTTGCAAACTTGCCTCCAGTACCTGGTTCTGGGTATGGAAAAAAAAAGAATCTTATCTCTTTGTATCACTTGCCTATTTCTGCCATAATCTGACTTGCTGCAGTCTTTGCCATGGCCCGCTGGGGAAACACAGGAAAATAATCTACCAGCATGTAGTTTGGGTGTGCTTAACCACGTTCTCTATTTATCTAGACAGCTCTGAATATCCCAAAATAGTTTGGATATGGTGCCCAGGGTCTTTCTGCACATTCCTAGACTCTTGTCTGTTTGCCAAATCCCATGTCAATCATCATGTCAATCCCAAATCCCCCACATAGCCAGGCAAACAACAAATACTCTTATTTCCTACCAATTTGGACCAAGACCAGGGCACATCTGAAAGCAACAGCAGTGCTGTCTCTTCTGTACTAGTCATGGGGTGCCTCTCAGTGAGGTTCCATCTTATTCAGACTGAGCTGCTTGTCCTTCTGGTGCAGGGCTTGGTAGCTGTTGATATGGCCATGACACTCCTTGTCCCAGCGTGAGCCCAGCCGGAAGGAGCTCAAGGCTCTTTACACTATGTTACTCTGTCTGGTGCAGGCATGTCCTGCAACGGTTAATCTGTTGCTGCTTCCTCCCTTTTCATTTTGGTCACTGATCTTGAAATAGCTGTCCCCTTGTCTCCTGTCTGATACTGACTTTTCTCCTCCTCACAGATACAGTGCCATGCTACCAGATGAGAAAGCCAAGGCCAAAGAGGTCTGGCAGAAAAAATGGGACCAATTTGTAGCTGACCTCTCTGATAGCTTTTGGAGGGAGCTTTAAAGGGGAGCAGACTCATCTCAGAAGGCATTTGGCAAGCCAGAATGAGACAGGCTTATTGCTAAGAGGGAGACTGCTTCTCCCCTGTGACCTGAGCAGATGAATGAACCTCGAAGTCTCACCTGGCAATGGGCAATTCCTAATGCTAAGAATGAGCTGCGCTATCCTGTGAAAGTCATGGACTGGAGGTAAAAGGCAGCAGTGAGCCTTTATAGCAACAACAAGAGAACATCCCACTCAAAATAACCAAAACAATTAAAAATTGCCAATGACCAAATCCCAACATCCTTATTTAGGAAAAACATGCTTTCTAATTAGAGTTAGTAGGAGGTTGCCAGCATGGAGATCTCTGAATTTTGCCTTATCATTACAAAATGCAGACCTTGTCCGGAGACAGCTAAGACAAACATCCAACCATTTGGGCCACTGACCTTCAAGAGAGCAAGGACTGAAAGTGACTCTTGTTATGTTTAACCCTGGGCCCGCTGCCAAAATAGCACTGCTAGGTTGAAGAACCAGTCATAGGTCTGATGTCTGCTATTTCAGGACCTACCATGGCTGGAAACAAGCTGATGGATCTTGCTCCCAGAACATATAAGCCTGGTTGCACAGTGATCATAAAGCCAAAAAGAGGTGCCTCTGTTGCCGACAGTCTTTTTTACTGCAAAATCTTTTCCTGTCTTCTGGTCACAAGGAAGCCAGACCACTTTTCAGCTAAGATAAAGCACCCTGGCTTCCTAGATCCAGCTTAATTAAAGCTGTCCCCCTACACCAGGCCATGTTATCAGAGGTCTCTGCATTTATAGGAAACACCTTTTGATTTCAGGGGGTTCCACTACCAGCCTTTGTCACCTAACTCAGAATGCAAATGTGCCCTTACTCAGCCTGTCAGACATATTTTCACTTTGGTGGAGAACTACTCTCACACAGTGGATATCCGCAGTGTTCACGTAGACCTTTGTAGTTTTCAGCTTTTTGGCAAAAAGGTATTGCAGTAACTACACAAGCAGATTCCCTTTCTTAACATAATCAAAAATATCAGGAGAAGAACTAGTTGGAGGGAGATTTAAAAAAAAAAAATTAATCAGGAAACTAAAAAAATTCAGCAAAATTCTTCAGCACACATACCCCAAGCACGCAGCCAGGATCAACCAGCATCTCTCCCTGATTTCAGTACAATTATGCTGGTTTGCATCAGCCAAGGGAGAATTTACAAAAGTTCCTGCTGCAAGATGTCTCTCTCTGAGCTGCAGACTTGCCAGGCCTGTCGTTTCCTGATTGAACTAGCTTGGGCAAATTGGCTCTCTTTATGTTTTCTGCTAATTGTCTCAAGCTGCCTGCCCATAGTGTTTATTTCCACTGACCTTGGTTAAAACACCTTAGCAGGAGGCAAGTATACTTACTACAGAAGTGGATCAAGCTGTGCGGCCCACGGTCCTGTGTTAAATTGCCCACATTTCACAGGCTGCAAGTTCATCTCTAGTGATCTCAGGGAAAAAAACCTGCACACTACAAACCCTATAAAGAAAAATAAATAAAACCACAACAAACCAAAGGTGCCTACATTACAGAAGCCAGCAACGCAAACCACAGAAAGCAAAAGGTGAGAACTCAGTCACATGCCTTGCTAACCAAGGGTGCCTTACACTGGCTCTACTCCAGCTCTCTCTGCCCCCACACCTTCTTCTGAAGCACCAGCAGCTGCTCTTTGCAGGCTGGCCTTTCTTGGGCTTTGATGCAGACTTGTTCCTGGGATGAGCTTTATAGTGGAGGAGGAGCCAGAGTAGACCCACTATCCCTCCTCCTCCTCCTCCGCAGGTGTTGCATACAGAGCTGAGTCTAAAGCCCCCAAGGCAGGCCTTGGTCATGGTCAGATTAAAAATGCTGGCTTGGGAAGTGCCCTATTTATAATGCTGCTGAGGAAAACTGCTGCAAACAGGTGGAATGGCTGTTAACCAGTGACCCAAAGCCACATGCCTCTGAGCTCCTTGATCTTTCAGCTTTGCTATATGTGGATGGATAAAGATCTTTTATCTGCCATGAGTTGATTTTCCCTTAAGTGAGCCTCTTCACTGCCAAGGTGAAGCTAATCATTATGGAGCCAGTGTGGGAGGAGCTGAGTTCCTCAACACAGGTTGACCCACGTCCCTTCTTTTTCTGCCACAGTGGAAAGGTTTTCTTGCTTTTCCTGCATGTGGTCTCTTGAGGGCTTTAACCACCGATGGCCTTTTTGTTACCTGTAGTCCTCCCTCCTCATTAACTGCATTGGCAGCAGGGCTAGATCTCCTGTTTGCCAATCACTTGTTGGGACCAGTTCACCTGTTGTATCCAGTTTGTTCTCGCCTTCCTAGGAAATGCTTATTGTGTGCTTGGTCATTTACCTACTTCGCATCACTAACTGTGACGTGATGTGGCCCAGTGTCTGGCACCTCCAGTCAGTGATGCTGTTCAGGATTACAGCACAGAAATCACAGGGGGTTTAAAATTGTACAGGTCTGAGTTATCTTCAGCTGAAGCCCTGAGAAAGGTGGAACCTGACTCTACAGGGCTCTGCTTGCTTTTATAACCGCCCTACTGACTCCGCTGCTGCTGAATGTATCCATCTTAGGGTTGGTCAGCTAGCAGAAACTTTTCCATTCTGATCACATATGTTTAAATGTGAACCTGAACTGCATGGAGAAGCCTGACTCCAGTCGTGTAGCCTTCCTTGGGTCCCTCCTTGACCAGGGCATTGCTATGTGTGGTGACTGGGGCTTCCCAAGAGTCCTCTGTCAGTAGATGGGTTTTAACCTTTTTAAGGGCCTTAGCGAGTCTGACAGAAGGAGGACTAGCCTTCTTTACTGCTAGGGATCAATTCTCCCTTACAGAGTGGGCCTTAGTTTGGAGAAAGGTGCAAAGTGAGAAACTCAGATTGGATCCTCACCTCTCTAACTCTAGGTGTGCAAAACAAGGACGGATTTAGGCTGGGCCACAGCAGTTAAGAGAGATCAAGCCATTGAGATAACCCCAAAGCTTTTGAGTAAATTTGGCTGTGGGACTTTACTGAGACTCACCTCTTAGTATTCACAGTAACATTTCAAGGACTTTTCTGCCAGACCATTCCTTTACCCTCAGTACCTTGGCTCCTTGCTCATGTTTGTTGGCAAATACATTGCATATAATACTTTTTTTCCTGTCTCTTTCAGAACATAGCATATATTTAAATTTTTTAACCTGTTTTCATTGTTGGGTTTATTTCCCTCTTTTTTTTTCCTGTTAAAAAGAACTGAGGATACCTGTATTTGATGTGAGGTTTTAATCTGGAATGTGCAGTGGAGGGGAATGTTTCACATCACTCAGCCTGGAGTACGGTTATCAGGGATTCTGAAATGTCTTCACAGCATGCTGCAAAGGGCAATTTGATCTATGGGGCTAACACGCTGTGGAGTCTAGCCTGAGCCACCTGGCAGAGACACGACACAGGTCCTCCAGCACTCCCTTCTCCAATCCACACAGTGGCTGCATCCAGCTCAGGGCTGTGTTTTCATACAGAGACCACTCAATGTACATGATTTGCTTGTGCTACCTCCCCTCCCGTTACAGTTTTGTACCATCTCTGCGGTGGTTACAGCATGGGAAAGTAAAAGGAACTACTGAAGGTCATTTTATCTGCTTTTAGCATGATTTTAACGGAGAGAAACAAGGAGAGGAGTAAATGCTACATGATCAGCCCATTCTTTTGAAAGCTGGCATGGGCCTCGTGGAACACCAGCTAACTATATGGTACAACTTCAGTCTCTGTGCCCGAAGTACTGATGGTGAGCGTGGGAAGAAAGGCCCAGCTGGAGAACTTGAAAACCTGAGATGAAGGAGGTATTTGGACAAATAGGGCTGGAGGCAGCTGAAGGGGTGGCTGAGTAGGGCAGGCCTAAAGGGGCAGAAAGAGCCTCCCTTCAGTCTCCATCTGGACTCTGGAGCAAGGAAGGAGAGTAGAAAATCCATGAAAGTTTCTGTGAAAATTACTTGAAGCAGCCATAGGAATACATCAAGCCTTATGCCTGTTATCTCCCCCACCTGTCTCTCCCTGTGGCCACTTCAAGTTCAATTTAAATGGGAGGTGGATGGAGCTTTGTTTGCAGTGCACGGTGTCACAGGACTAGCAGCGTTTGTTGCAGAGCAGCTTAGACGGCTATTTGGGGCACTTTAGCGAATGAAATGTTTTCCTCTTGGTCATTCACTGGCAGGAAATGGCTGATCCAGCACTAGTGGCTGCTGTCAAAAATCATACCAATGAAACAGAGGAGTGAAGCAGCTGGCTGAAAACAGAGATAGGCCCAAGCGAGCAGCTGGATCTATACATCATGTGAGCCTCCATCAGTGCAGTGGGACTACATGGATGACAGATGCTAAGCAAAGTCCTCTGGCCATAAAACACAGGGCTACAAATGTGCCTTACACAAGGTCCCAAAGCTCAGGCTGATTCAGGTTTTTCTCCTGTAATTCTCCGAATTAGTAGCTTCACAGGTAGTGGAAAGACATTTCTTTGGCCAGAAACTTGTAACTTTAATTGGCTTCGTACTTAATTCCTTTCTTTCCAGGTTTGCAGCAGTTGCGATCATGGCAGGTCTATCACGGGTTTTCTGTCTGCTGAGGGACAGGCAGGTCTGGCTCTCAGTTCTTCTGGCTTGTCATTTTTATCAGGCTGTGTCCTCCCCCTTGGTCATTACAGGATAAGAAAGGCATTTTACTGTATTTTCTCAACCTTTAGCTTGTCCATCATTCCATGAGCAGGCTGCAGCAGAGAAAGAGAAGAGATAAACCAAGGTGGGGGAGGGCTGGTTCAGGCCATTAGAGCCTCTGTGGTAAGAAAAGAGACCGAAGGTACAGCTGCTTTTGAGGGGAATGCTAGAAGGTCAGGAAGAGGGGGGGTGATGACAGGGCTATGAGCCCAGGGAAAACAGAGCTGCAAAGTTTACAGAGGAACCCACGGGAGAAGGCTGTGGGCAACTGCCTGTTTTGCTTGTCTTTAAAGGCAGCTATGAAAGGGAGTGGGGAAACATCTAAGTACAGTGTAGATAGGAGAAGAGGGAGTCTCCTGTGGGCTGGTGCAAGAAGGGCAGACAGACCATCTCTAGAGTTTTTAGGGGATATGGCTGTTGCAAGATGTGCCTGCAGAAGAAATCGTAAGCTTCGTCCACACATAACATTCAAAATGGGAAGCTCCTAGCAGTTACAGAGAAAGTCTCAGCTCTTGAAGGGAAAATTACACAACTGGGCATTTAGCACAAGGGTGACAGGCTAAAGTCTGCCTGCTGGTGCTGGGAGGATGGGGGCTCAGCAGCCAAAGCCATCACCGCAGGATGCGGTGCTTGGCAGCCATACTACTGTTGGTCTCTGCTGCGCGTGCCAGTCCCGGCCTGTGCCTGACTGCTGGCAAACTCCCTCTGTATTCATTTAAAAATAAGCACTCCAGCCTGTTGGACAGTGTTCCTTGCAAAAATAAATACAGCAGCTCTGCCAGCCTGCTGGGAATGCTTGCTGGGGCACACACACGCTTTGGGGGCACCTCCTCAGTAGTGGGTACCCTGGCTGGTAAAACAGCCGCCCTCTCCAACAACCCTTGTGCGCTGGAGGCACAGTGGGCACAAAATTCCCTGCCGACCCCAGGCCTTACCTCCAACATAATTCCTTGTGCTGTGGCAGCCCAAAGCACACCAACGCTTTCTGCTACAGCTGATCCACAGAAGGAAAATGCTGCAAAGCACACAGTGTTAATGGGACCGGCATGTCACTCTGGGGTGAAGGCTGTGCAAAGTCCTGCATGTGGATTGGGGCCATCTCCAGCATCAATATGGGTTGGGGGATGAAGGGATTGAGAGCAGCCCTGCGGAGGAGGACCTGGGGGTGTTAGTGGATTCAAAACTGAATATGAGCCAGCAACATGCACTTGCAGCCCAGAAAGCAATCGTATTCTGGGCTGCATTAAGAGAAGTGTGGCCAGCAGGTCGAGGGAGGTGATTCTGCCCCTCTACTCTGCTCTGGTGAGACCTCACCTGGAGTACTGCATCCAGCTCTGGAACCCCCAGCATAAGAAAGACATGGTCCTGTTGGAGTGAGTCCAGAGGAGGGACACAAAAGGGATCAAGGGCCTGGAACACCTCTCCTATGAAGACAGGCTGAGAGAGTTGGGGTTGTTCAGCCTGGAGAAGAAAAGACTCTGGGTAGACCTTCTTGTGGCCTTTCAGCACTTAAAGGGAGCCTCTAAAATATGGGGACAATCTTTTTTAGCAGGGCCTGTTGCAACAGGACAAGAGGCAGTGGTTTTAAATTAAAAGAGGGTAGATTTAGACCAGATATAAGGACGAATATAAGGAAGATGTAAGGGTGGTGAGACACTGGCCCAGGTCGCCCAGAGACACCTCATCCCTGGAAACATTCAAGCTCAGGCCGGACGGGGCTCTGAGCAATCTGCTCTAGTGGCAGCTGTCCCTGGGCTTTGCAGCAGGGTTGGATGAGGTGACCTTTAAAGGTCCCTTCCAACCCAAATCGTACCATCCTATGATTCCAAGGTTAGCACCCGCCCCTCCACGGCCCACAGCTTGACCCGGGGCAGAACAGGCCCGGCCCCGCCCCCGCCCGCGCGCCGTGGAGCAGACGCGCCCCCTGCCGGACGCGGCGGGAAGCGCCGCGAAGAAAATGAGGGGAACAAAAAATCCCAATAAATCCCCCCCACATCAGGTCCGGGGGTGAGAGGGCAAAGAAGGCGGGGGGGTGGGGTGTCGCCCCCACGATTCTCTTCCTCCGCGCCAGCCATAGAGGAGTACAGCTTTGGCTGTATCGGCGTGGGGGGGGGGCACTCCCCAAAAACCTGAACTCAAGGATATTTAGATATGCCAACTATTTTTTTCAATTTAGTCCTCTCTACGACAGGGAACCAGGCAGATGTGTCTCTCTCTCGGCTGTTTCACAAGTCTCAGGAATAGAAAAAGGCCAAAAGTATCCATAGAGTTATAAAACAAGGGGCTGACAGACGCCAGCAATGCCATTCCACTTCAGCGATGAGAGACACGAAACCAAAGCACCCCATCGAACCGGAAAGTGGCTGTATCATTGAAAGACCGTGGATCCACGCTTGCCAATATTCCAGGCAGAAATCCCAGCAAATCAATCAGTTCTTTTCACCACCAGGAGCCACTGCCTTGGTGGAGAGCTGAAACACTCGCGATAAGGTTCTTGTGCTCATCATTAATTTTAGGAAGTCTTTGACTCCCTCGATGACTAGTTTTCATAGGCAGCCAAGGGGAATGAGGGTTGGAGGTCCCTCGTTTGGAAGCGGGTGCGTAAGTAGCTGAAGAAGCATACTTCACAGGAACTGTAACTGTGTCCCTGGTGCCAGGAGAAGGTTTGAAAGCAAGTCGGGCGGGCAACTAAGTGCTTTCAGCAGTATCTCCAAGGCCAGCATAAATTTTGCCAGATCAGGAGGAGCTGCAAACACTTCCGAGAAATTAAAGTGATCCTGGCAAGTTGAGGAAATTTTGTCAAATAAAGAATAGGTAATTTAGTTACGGCAAAGGCACTTAGGGAGGAATAACCATCTGTACAGATGTACAGCCCTGAGTTGCCAGTGCTTTAGTAGCTCTGCAGAAAGGGCTCTGGGTGTTCAAGTGGGTGAAAAAACAAATTAAGGTTGGTGTTCATGGCAATGGAAGCATAAATGTAAACAATTACACTGTTTGTGTAATTGCCTAAAGCCACATGTGTTAAACCTGCCGTATGGAGGGAGTCGGGAGATCTTAAACCTAGCCAGAAAGCAAACAAACATTGTTTCATCTCCATGGATGTGAAGTGAACCTTTTCCTTTCTTCAGGTCTGGAAGGCCCCCAGCTGAATTCAGTGCCAAGATTTCTGTCCTGTGCCACAGGAAAGAGGGAGCCCCTCGGCCATGGTCCGTCAGAGAGCAAGAAAAACAACTAGAGTTCTAGAAAACTTCACAAGCTGTAGGAGAAAGCTCACAAGGCTTGGGTTTGCATAGAAAGACTGAGCAGAGGCAGGGCAGCAGCTGGCAGGGTAAGGAGTGGCAGTGAAGATCCTTCGCATGTGCACTGTGGGCAGGGTAAGTTGTAACCACCTTAGACTGAAACCAGGCGATGTTCTGGGAGAAGCCTTTGCCACCGTGCGGACAGGACTGTGTGGCACCGG
>JAVSBS010015403.1:35465-54042 GCA_033124195.1 Coracias cyanogaster | reverse complement strand
CCTGGAACCATTGCAGGTGAGGTTGGCCGGGGCTCTGAGCAACCTGCTCTAGTTGCAGATGTCCCTGCTCAGTGCAAAGGGGTTGGACTAATGACCTTTGAAGCCCCTTCCCACCCAGAACATTCCAGGATTCTACAGAAAGTTTTATCTCCTCCGTTGCTGGCAGAGGATTTCAAGGCTTTATGCCAGAACTGTTTGTTACGGGACAGGGTTTTAGAACAAGCTGCCAGGATCTCAGGACTGAGAGAAATATTTCTATAAAAGCAGCTTTGTCACTGAGAAGCGTTTTTGGTGGGCAGAATTTAGTCTGACCATCAGGCTGGGTCAGAGCGCGGGCTGTGGTGTCCCTCACCCTTGCTTGAGAGGGGAGAACTTCAGGATTTCCCTGCAGGGTGGTGGGGCTGGCCAGGTGTGAACGGGAGCGTTCAGAGGGGCACGAAGTGCTCGATGTCACTGTGCTGGGGACAAGCTCCTCTGTGGACAGAAGTAATCAGGACGCCTGGTCCTCTTAGGTGAAAAATCAAGAGGTTTTGTCCTTTTAAAAGCTCTTCTTGTGACTTTATTGATATTCTTAATTACTGGGAAATTGGAACTACTTTGAATTTATTTTCCTAGAAAGCAGTATTTATATGCAAAAAAAATAATCTGATTGTATAAATGGATGAGTCGAAATTACTACAGGAACATTCCATGCCAGGTTGGATGTGGCTCTGAGCAACCTGCTCTAGTTGCAGATGTCCCTGCTCAGTGCAGGGGGGTTGGACCAGGTGACCTTAAAAGGTTCCTTCCAGCCCAAAGCATTCTATGATTCCATGATTCTGTGATCATTGCATGTCCGTTCCAACTGGAACTATTCTATTTTAACACATAAATTCAGTTCCATGTTACCTCAAACTGGATCAACATTTCCGCAGCTCCCCCAGTCAAAGCACTGACCCAGCACAAACTCACCCTCATGGCTTCAATTTATTCATGCCAGGTCCACCACTGTCCCATGGACAAATAATGCTGACAAAACTACTACAGGCTTGGCTAACCTGACAGGACCTGAACATGGTTACAGTGACCACTGTGTCTTGAGCCTGGCCAAGTAGAGAATGGCACCGCAAACACAGATGACCCCGAAAAGTACAGCAGAAAAGCCAAGAGATATCAGGCTCACCTTGGGGCCTACAAGAAAGCTGGGAGGGACTTTTTACAAAGGCTTGTAGTGATAGGACTAGGAGTGATGGCTTCAAACTGGAAGAGGAGAGATTCAGATTAGATGTCAGGAAGTTCTTCACTCTGAGGGTGGTGAGACACTGGCACAGGTTGCCCAGGGAAGCTGTGGATGCTCCATCACTGGATATGTTCAAGACTAGGTTGGATGGGGCCTTGAGCAACCTGGTCTAGTGGGAGGTGTCTCTACCATGGCAGGGGGGTTGGAACTAGATGATCTTGAAGGTCCTTTCCAATCCAAACCATTCTATGATTCTATGACCATGTGAGGTCAACTCTGTCCCCTTTGGGAAGATGCTCCCTGCTCAGTGTCCAAGGACCCAAGTGCCATGGCTGCCAAGGGGTAGGTAGCACGATGCATTTTTGGCAGATTCCCACCAAACTGCAACAAGGTTTTCAGATGAGACGCAACCTCAGGAGGTGCTCAAGATGGCTTCAAAAGCCACACATTGAACTGAACCTCTGGAGCTCTTGCACCTCCTGGGTATTGGCGCATTCCAGCCTCTGCTGCTGCAATTTTAATGAAAAAACAACAAAATTTTATTCAGTACTGGAAGCGACCACTTTTGCTGCATGTCAGATTTTCATTCTCCTGAGCCACACATCTCTCAAGGTTGTTCACAAGGAAAATAACCCTATTTTATCAGAATCAATGGGGAAACAGCCTCGATTGACCTACAGCATCCCTGTCCTGCTCTGCGTGTCCCCCATTTCACGCAGCAGATGCAGCCTGAATCCCACTGTCTACATATAGACAGAGGTAGTGGAGTCTCCATCTGTGGACACATTCAAAACCCGCCTTGACACCATCCTGTGCAACCTGCTCTAGGTGAACCTGCTCTAGCAGAGGGGTTGGACGAGATGATCTCCAGAGGTCCCTTTCAACCCCTGTCACGTTGGCATTCTGTGATATGCTTCTACAAATGTTTCTCATACAGGGTCTGGTATACGCTGGAGTCTTGTAGAAATCAGGAAAGGAAGCTCTAACAGCACAGAAGCTTATGAAGGGAACAATTGAGCATGTGAGCAACCACCAGAGTCATTCAGTTTGGAGAAGAGGCTGGTGTGAAGGCTGCAGGATGGAGAAAAATTATGTCAAGAGCACGGTTCAAACCACTGATGTTTAAATAACCTCCTCCAGGCATCTTTGGCAAACATAATGCCGTAAAGGAGCCCTTCTGCTGCCCACAGAGAGACTCTGAAGTCACTAGATGACAGCGATCGGTCATCTGGACTCCTCTGCTCGTGTTTCTCAACCACCCTGTGCCTCTTGTCAAGGGGAGATGCTCGGAGCGCACAAAGCCTGGCTGGAACTCTTGAACCAGAAAACCCCAGGTAGGATTCCTCACCACCGCAGCGGTGCCATGAATCGAGGCTCAGGTTTTACACAGAACACCCAATAACCTTCCAACGATGCGTAGCCCCTCCCCGCTATCATCCCTCTATTTCTCTTCCCAGTCCTTAGCAGAAGGATCAACATCCTTGACGAGAAGCTCTTGCAAGCAGACCTGGATGGATGCCCTGTCCTCCATTACACACAGCCTCGGTCTCGTTAGCTCTGGCGCATCGTTATTGTTTTAATTGGCCAAACTTGCGTGGCTGAAAGACCTTTATTGAATTATGCTTGTTCTCGCCGGTGCCAGACGTGGTTTCAGAGGTCCAGCGCTGAATTTACGAGCGGCCAACGCCAGCCTGAGCACCACGCAGCCTTTTCATTACGGTCTCACTCGCTGGAGCTGTCAGAAGGTTATTTCCTCTTAATCTGAAATTTCCCTTGGCCTGGAGTGATGCCGGAGAAGGGAGACAAGGGAGATCTTCAGGCTCCGAGTCATAAACACAGGCAGCTTAAAATGCACTGCTGGTGAGCTTGCTGCATGCTTACCCTGGCCTGGAGGTCTCCACCTTTGGTGCAAACCATCCTTCGCTGGAGACGGCCGGTGGGGTTATGGGATGCTCCTGAGCACACAACTTGCAGCAGCAACTCTTAGTGCCTTGATCTTGGCAAGTCAGAGCCCAAATTGAACTGGATTGAAATGCCCGATGCTCTTGAGCAACCTCCTCGGCTCCACCTGTGCAGCATATGGTTGGGTCCTCAGGGCAGGGAAACCTTAATAGTGCCGAGCTGGTGTCTAAAGGGTTAAGGGGGAGTGTTAAGAGTCCACACAGGGAAACATAAGGATTAAAGACCAGTGGCTTGGTCAAGTTGTTATTTTACAGTTGTAAAACGGAAGAGCTAAAGGGATCTCTTCTGCAAATTATAGAATCATAGAATAGTTTCGGCTGGAAAAGATCTTTAAGATCATCAAGTCCAACCGTTAACCCAGCACTGTCAGGTCACCACTAAACCATGTCCCTCAGCAACACATCTACATGTATCTTAAATACCTCCAGGGTTGGGGACTCTACCAGTGTCCTGGGCAGCCTTTTCCAGGGCTCAACAACCCTTTCAGGGAAGAAATTGTTCCTCATGGCCAACCTAAACCTCACCTGGTGCAACTTGAGGCCGTTTCCTCTTGTCCTATCACTTGTTCCTTGGGAGAAGAGACTAACCTCACCTCTCTCCAACCTCCTTTCGGGGAGTTGTCAAGAGTGAGAAGATCTCCCCTCAGCCTCCTTTTCTCCAGGCTCAACAACCCCAGGTCTCTCAGCCGCTCCTCACAAGACTTGTGTTCTAGACCCTTCCCCAGCTTCGTTGCCCTTCTCTGGACATGCTCCAGCCCCTCAATGTCCTTCTTGGAGTAAGGGGCCAAAACTGACCCCTGGATTCAAGTTGTGGTCTCACCAGTGTCAAGTACAGGTAAAGATCTCTTCCCTAGTCTTGTTGGCCACACTACTTCTTTTCTTCCCTCTATGGGGAGGTAGGACCTCCTCGTGGAGGGACAGGTGCTGTGCACACATCCTTCATTACCTGCCAGTGCACAATGAGGCTTCAGCACCTCTCCAGAGAGCACCAGGTATTCCAGGGCTCATTTTTTGGAATAACAGTAGGGCAGATCCTGGACAACGTTGCTCTGTTTCTGCCCTATAAAACTGCACTTGGACAAGCAAAGGCCGCTCGTGCTTGTACCTTCAACATCATGGCAGAGCCTCAGCTTAAGGAGGGCTGTAACCAGGCAAAGGTTCCAACTTTCCACCCCCAGGCAGGTGACCGCGGGCAGCTCAAAGCACTGAATGTGCCAGAGAGAAGGCGGAGAAACCCCTGAGCAGCAACCAGCTTCAAACTAGTGAGCCTGCACCCAGAGTTCTGAATCCACGCTACGGGATGGAAATAACAGCATCCCAATTTTTGAAAGCACTTCAACCTCGCCGCCTTCCATAACTGAAGTAAACACCAGGGCCAGTGTCTTGTTTAGAGCACAGCATTCCGTTTTAATGCTTTCCAAGACTGGTTTTCTTCCTTTTCAATTGCAATTCCACCTCTGGGATTAGCGATTTTATTTTACGATGGGATATTAAGAGTAGGCAGCCAGTCTTTTTCTTTTTTTTTTTTTTCTTCTTTTTCCAAGCTCGTATTCAGAAGGAATAGATTAAATCATTAAATACGCACAAGCACAGGAAACACTGGGAACTCGTGGCCATTATCCTATGAAGAGAATGCCAATGCAAACACTGTAATAAAATATTCTTCACTCAAATCAACACTAATTTTCTGAGGCAATCAAATTCATCCCCGTGATCCCTCCTCCCAGGGAAAACCGCCAGCACGGCTGGATTCAGATCTCTGTGGCTCCACGCTTGAATTTGGCTCAGACATGCTGCAAATCAATGACTCCAGGAAGGTTCGCTACGGAAAAATTCCCGACGGGCAACATTTACTACAGCACGTGGCACGTCTCTGACACAGCAGCAAAGCGTACAAAGCTGCATTGATCTGAGGCTCCGGGAAGGCTGAAGCTTCAAGCTACAAACTTTTGGAGGCCACCTTGACCCCTGTTTGGAGACGGCTGCGTGTCACCCAAGGGACCAGTCTCCAAAGAGAGCTCAGCTATGAGGAGCACCTCCAAACGCTGATGCTCCACCGGCAGCTCAGGAACATCACCAAGACTTTTACACCTTGTCCTTCCTAGTCAACCCAAAGCAGGGAAGAAGGATGTGATGTTAGGGCTAGAGCAGGTCTGGTCAATAGCCTGGAGAGCATCAGAGGAGCAGGAGAGGACACGTCATAGAATCAGGGAAAGGTTTTGGTTGGATCTCTTTAAAGATCATCTAGACAAATTTCCCTGCAATGAGCAGGGACATCTTCAACTAGAAAAGGTTGCTCAGAGTCTTGTCTGAATCTGACCTGGAATGTTTCCAGGGATGGGGCATCTACCACCTCTCTGGGCAACCTGTTCCAAAACTGTTCTGCCCCAGCCATCTGCAATCTGTGGATGGTCCACGCCAAGGGCTGTGCTCGTTTTTCACACAACACCTACTACTCTTTCCAGAAAGCTGTTGGTACTTCTCTTTGATGTCCCTCAAACCTTCTGTGGTCAGACAATGAATAAATGTTCTAGCCAGGTACTTCACAACGCTTGTGTACCTTCCATGATTTCTTTAAGGATCTTTTAGCAGGCTGCAGAACATGGATTTTTAACAAAACCACCTCAGAAATACTTAAATGCTCTTCCCTACTGTATGAAGAATTACCCAAATAAACCCACAATGAACAAAGAAAACCAAGACTTCTCTCTCAAACACAACCGGATGAAATTTGAATCAAGTAGGCTGGAAAACCATGCTCCAGATCCTAACGATCTTACTAATCTGGAGAGGTTCAGTAGCCATGAAGGCAGGTGGGCCCACGATGCAATCTGCCAGTGTAGGTACTGCAGGACAGACATTACCAGGATCTATTCTCTGGTCATGGTACAGATACAACCACACTCCACTGGTTCCCTCCAAAAGTGGCTGCATCTAAAATGTCTTTTGGGAATGACCCCTGGAGCAGGCCAATTCTTGAACCAGATCCAGGAACCATTTGGGTCAGTACCAGCTGGCCCAGGTATCATAGCTTATATTCAGCTTCACGGGGGGAAAAAAACCCCAACAAACCCCACGGGCTGTGTTCTCTAAGGTGTCCTTGGCTCCACACAGTAATACATCTTCCACCACGGTTGAGGTCGAAGACAGAACTCTCATCCTTGGAAGACTAATTTCTACTCAATGTCATCCAGGAACAAAAAAAACGAACTGATGTTTCTGATGTTCTCTGGAAGATGACAGAAATGCTACTTTTCGTCTCGTATGATAACAGGAATAAGGGTTGATTAGGAGGACAAAACCCTGCTTATTCTAAGTTCACTAAACCTGAAGTGACTTGCAAAAGTAACAATTATGGGAAGGAACCCTGCATCCACCTGCAAGATAGAGATGCACCAGGCGAATAAGAACCTTTGAAATGCACCTTCCTCCCTCACTCCTTCAAATCACCCTGAAAGCACTTCTGCTTGGGGGCAGAGCAGCTTTGGGATACTCCAGGTTTTATCCAAAACTTTTAGCGGCATGGGACGCCCATAGAAGAGACCACTTTCTGGTCCAGCTCTGAGCAACAGAAGAACAGTATCACTCTGCTCACACTGAAGGAGTCTTGCAGCAAGTCCACAGGACTCAGTGGGCTTTTGCCCTACCTTTGGATGAAGTTGGGTAAAATCCTGCATCTGCATAGGTCACTCAGATCTTTAGTTTTGAAAGGATAAACGTGACACTCTCCTGGCATGCCCTGTTCACAGCTCTAACCTCCTGAGGACTGCAGTGCCCCATAGGTCAGTACCTACAGTAAGCACTGCAGAGCAGGGCACAGGGCATCATACACTCGTAGAATGGTTTGGTTTGGGAGGGACCTTTCAAGGTCATCTAGTCCAACCCCTCTGCCATGGGCTGGGACATCTTCAACTAGCGTAGGTTGCTCAGAGCCCCCTCCAACCTCATCTGGAATGGTTTCAGGGATGAGGCATCGACCACCTCTCCGGGCAACCTGGGCCAGTGTTTCACTACCTTCAACATAAAAAATGCCTTCCTTCTATCCAGTCTAAATCTTCCTCTCCTCTTTTAGTTGCAAACCATCATGCCTTGAACTGCTGCAACAGGTCCTGCTATGAAGACTGTCCCCAGCTTTCTGATAGCCCCGCTTTAAGTACTGAATGTCTGCTATAAGGTCTCCTCAGAGCCTTCTCCTCTCCAGGCTGAACAAGCTCAACTCTCCCAGCCTGGCCTCCCAGCAGAGGTTCCACCCTCCCATCATTGCTAGGGCCTCCTCTGGCCCCGCTCCAGCAGGTCCATGTCTCTACGGTGCTGAGGACTCCAGAGCTGCCCCAGCACTGCAGGGGGGTCTCCTCAGGGGCAGGATCCCCTCCCTTGACCTCCTGGACACATTTCTTTTGATGCAGCCCAGGACGCCATTGGCTTTCTTAGCTGTCTTTTACTCTGAGATCTGCTGTCCTCCAGCTGACAAAGTCTCAGACATGTTTTTCAGCATCAGGAGCAGGACTCACAGCAGCCAGCCAGAAGCAAGCCCGTACGTGCTCAAGATGCTCTCAGGGATGCAGCTTTGCCCTGTCCCACCTGCAGGTCGGCACGTGGGGTGGCCTTAGGACCAGGATGATAACGCAGAAGCTGCTTTAGGGTCACGTTTTCAGAAGGGTGCACAATGAAAGCCAATAATTAAACCGCAGCAGGAGCCAAAACAGGCTGCAAGAAACTCAGCAAAAACAACCAAATAGTGAGAAAAACTGTTTTGAGGCAAGAAAACTCCTCAGTGAAGGCGGCAAAACCAATCTGCCCGCAGGGCGCGCAAGGCCAGCAGTGGAGAGAGGGGGTCTTGAGGACTCAGAACGAAACCTTTCGACTCATTTTAAAAGACTGTTTGCACTCATCTGACCGTGATTCAAAAAGTAAAAATCAAACCAGAAAAAAAAATGAAACTTCCCATTTCTGATCAAATAAGACCTTTTCCTCCATGCACCGGTGTTTAGATTCCCATTGCAATGAGCAAGCCCCCACCAAGGCAGCCCTCCCTGCAACCAACATCACACACTGGTTTGCAATGACAGCGACTAGAAAAACCAGTAGCCAGGCTGGGACCTGCCACCAAGGGTGCTTCTGTGCTGGTTCACCCACCTCCAGCACCCCTGAGGCAGCTGCAACCCCAAGCACCAACTGTGCTCCTGCATCTCAAGAGCTCATCAGCCATCGAATGCTCAGCTCTTCACCCCTGTGGAAACACTTGTGCCTTTCTTGGAGCTGGAACAAGGCATTAACCCCATGGCATGGGCAGGTGAAACGTCTTGCCCAGGTCAGAGCAGGGAACGTGAGGCACCCTGGCTGAGCACGCTCAGAGGAGGAGACGTGGGTGCTCAGCTCACACCCTGACAGACTTTTTTATGAATGGAAAAGCTTTTCAGTTGTTTCCCAGCTGGTTTCCCCGCTGGGAAGAGCCGGCCGGGAGCTCCCCTGAGCTCCGCCAGTGACTCGCCAGATGGTTGAGAGCAGGAAGGAGCTCAGCTCAGCGCCAGCAGCAGCAGTGTATTGTTTATCTGCTGGTTCCTGTTTTTAGTTTTGTCTCCGTTTTCTTTCTTTGTTCTAAAACTGTGTTGCAATGGCGATACCTGGTCTGAATGACACGGGGATTGCTTTGAAGGACCAGCCCAATGCTTCATGCCATGGAATTTTCTTATCTACTAAAAGAACAGAGGCGCCGACCCCAAAGCCAGCCATGAGTAACCCCCACACCCTTTGTTTTTAAGCTGAATTGGAGCAAAGATTAACAGCACTCGGGAGCCCCTGATATGAAGGCACAGCCCACACATGTCAGAGCCTCCCAAATCTGGGGCTGTCAGCAGCGATACACCTCCTGGGACGAAGCATGGCTGCCACCTGCTCTTCAGACTGGAAGACCAGTTCAAGTGATGATGGGATTTGTCACCAGCATCTATTTGGGGGTGGGGAGCCGATGAGCAAACTGTCATCCAAATGCGTCCTCATTGCAAAATGTAACTGCTGGGGCATCGCTGGAGCTGATGCAGGGTCTGCTGCTGATGGGCACCCAGATCCTCCTGCAGTCCCACTTGCCAGGGTTTCCTCTGAGTCTCAAGCACAAGGTGGATGCATATGAGCTTCATCAGAGGATGCTGCTAATGAAGATCTCTTGGTCATGCCCCTCATGTGTTCCTTCTCCTCTCACCAAAACAAATGGACTAACACTGGTCAAAGAATCATAGAATAGAATCATAGAATGGTTTGGGTTTGAAGGGACCTTCCAAGGCCATCTAGTCCAACCCCCCTGCAGGCAGCAGGGACATCTCTAACTAGATCAGGTTGCTCAGAGGCCCATCAGGCCTGGCCTTGAACATCTCCAGGGATGGGGCAGAGGTGGCCCGCAAGCAGCTTGGGGATGTGATACTCCTTCATTTTGGGTCCCAGCAAGCCAGAAAAAGCTGTTTAGCCCCCAAGACAGCAGCACCCCTGAAGAACATGGGGACACTGATGTAACAGGCTTCACTTTCCTGGTGTTCCCACTGCAGCATTGACCTCCCTGGGCAGGGCCAACCACATCCCATGGGTGCTGGAGGAGGGCTCAGAGCCTTTGGGGCAGACGGGGCACAGGTGACCACACCCTGCGACAGCAGCAGCTCTCAGCTACAGGAAGAACAAGCCCTTGCAGCCCCAAGCCTCAAGCACAGATGGGAGTGAGTGACTCTCCAGCCGCGGCTCAGACACAAGTCCTGCCACTGGCCAAGGAGGGGCCGGGCTCCAACAAGCTGTATTTATAGCAAATCAGGCCTGAGCCTCAAAGAACCATGATGGCCCATTCATACTCCTCTCCATGCAGTCCCTGCCTGGCTTTGAAGACTCTGACCTTGATTTCAAGCCTGCAGGTCCCCCACTTCTTTCATGCACCCTCACGGTATGGGTGCCAGCCTCAAACTTCTCCATTCCTAGCATTTTGAGGGGTAATGGTTTTAAGCTAGGAAAGGGTGGATTTAGGTTGGACATTAGCAAAAAGTTATTTAATATGAGGGTGGTGGATCACTGGAACAGGATGCCCAGAGAGGTGGTGGAGGCCCCATCCCTGGAGACATTCAAGGTCAAGCTTGACGGGTCTCTGAGTAACCTGATCTAGTTAGAGATGTCTCCGCTTATTGTAGTGGGGTTGGACTAGATGACCTTTAGAAGTCCCTTCCAACCCAATACAGTCTGTGATTCTATGATTTTTGCCTCCATTCCCAACTCCATGGCCAGTGGTCCCCATAGTCCTGCTCGCCACAGCCACCTGCTTGGAGCAGCTTCAGATCAGGGTGATGTCCCAGATCAGGGCAGCCCTGTGAGGGGCACTGGTTTGGGCAGAGCCCCTCTGACGGGACACTGGACACATCCCACTTCATTAGAGAGCTGCAGAAATAGCAAATGGCCCCGATGCTTGCATGGCTTTTAAAGTTTTAAAAAATTTAGTTTCCAGGCTGTGCTTGAGAAACCACATGTCACAGCCCTAAGGCTGAAACACTTGATTCCCAAAGCCCAGATTAGCATCAGCTCCCTTCAAGAGCAACAATCTTTGGGAATTATTCACCTCCCAGTCCCTCAGCACCAGACTTGGTCATTATTTACTGCTCTTACCCTCAAATCCCTCATTCCAGGAAGAAAAATGCACTACTATCCACGCAGTGATGGGGAACAGCAAAGTGACTGTGCCCAGGTGACCCAGAAAAACTGTGCAGGACACGTCCACACCAGTATCCCGACAGCACCTTAAATCCAGAGCATTTCACCCTGCCAGCTGCTCTCAAATCTGGTCGCCGTATTTATTCTGTGCTTTTCTCAGCTTTTTCCACCTTACTTCACAGAACCACAGAATTTTACCCGCAACACTCGCAGCTCAGGTCACACCTGAGCTCAGCTGGTCACTCGGGGACGGTTTCTTGTTTCTAAGAAGTGCCTAGATGGCCTTTTAAAAATTTTTTCTTTTTTAAAAAGAAAAGAAAGAGCAGAAGTTCAGCAAGGCGAGGCCACTGACCTCTGCTAGCACATGGCTTTGGGAGTCCCGGAGCAGATCCATGGGCTTCTCACCCCAGTGCTCCCAGGTTGGCAGCAACCTATTCCCCTTCTCTCTTATCTCCAGGGAGACTTTGAGTTGTTTCTTTGCTTTCAACTTCAAAATGTTAACTCCAGATAACTGTGAGGTTATTTGGACAGGCAGAGTTCCAGCTTCTGTCTCACATCTGCCAGCCCGTGGGGGATCAAAAGACCCAGAGAACTGATCAGGTCAGGTCTCTGGGAAACCCACCGCCCTTTGGGAATACCCTCCAGAGTCCAAATGAAGCAGGGAGGTGTAAAGACCTGTCTAATTAGCTAGCCTGACCCCTCTGCCTTGAGCAGGAAGGCCAATTAGCAGGCAAATTGCCTCTAGCAGCGGTGGGTCCTTGGTAGATAAACAATTGCTGCTTTGCTGGGAGGACAACTCTCAAGTGGGTTAAGTGGGAATTGCTTTTGGTCACAGCTTTCTGACACTTGGCAGCTATTTCTGCTCTCCTCCCCCGGCTCTTTGCCTACAAAACTCTTTCCAGTAACTGCGGCACTGCTGCTTCTCTGTCTCTAAACACAGTGACGGTTTTTATGAGCACAAGCCATGCTAGCCCCAGATCACCACCAAAGGGTTTTGCTCTTTGTATGAGCCAAGGCACAACTCAGTAGTCTGAAATGAGTTAGCAGGCAGGGTAACGAGTTTAGACATTAGGACATGTAGCATCCGTGGTTGGGTTTGCCAGCAGCCACCCTCTGACCACTGGAAGCTGCAAGGCCAAAGTGGCTCCAGGAGCCAAAGATGCAACATCAACATCAGCCCCTTCCTCAACACCTGACCACACAGGCAGCCTGTTTGGGTCTGTCTCTTGAAGCTGACGCCAACTCTGGCTTTGAAAAGTTGCTGAACATCCTCGTCCCCTCAGAGCCTTTAAGTTGTCTCCTGTTGGCCATGACACCGAGATGGTCACTTTAGGAAGCCTAAGCTAAGAGCACTGAGCTCCTCTCCATGAGCATGGGCATCACGCCACTGCTCCCAGCCAGTGCCAGGGGATGCAGTGACCAGCAAGGGAAGATCAGACCCTCTCACGTCCCATCACACCAGCCAACGGGGCAGACCCTGCACTGGGCACAGTCAGAGCAGCCATAAGTCTGCACCGAGGCTCCATCACTGCAGGCTGTGCCCAGGAGAGGAGCGGGATCGCCTTCCCGAGATGCCATTTCACAGCATGCAGCACCCCTTCCACACCAGCCAGCTCAAATCTACCTGGGTCAAATGCTCAGCTGAACACAGGCAAGGGGATTCTGAGTCTTCTTCTGTATATCCCCTGTTATAATGAAAGCCTTGGCAATCTCAAGGAATAGGAGACCAAAGCAGAACCACCCCCTGTAGATCTGCAGGGCTGGAGGAGGACAGGCCAGCAAGGCACAGCTATTAGACTTTGCGCCACCCCATCCAATCCTGGGCAAATCTTTAATTCTAGTGTTAGATGTTTATACCAAGAAACAAAGCACCCTACACACAAGGAGCTTAAATACTGCCCAGTTCATCACTGCTGCTCTTCCTCTGGAGAGACCCTCCTCCCCTGTTCCCCAGCACAGGCTGAGTGACCCCCGCTTTGGTCTCTCCACGTTCGAGTCACCCGTTCGTAAATGGGATGGCAGCAACAGCAGCGCATCAACACCACAAGCATCCAGCAGACTCCACGGGGTGCCCCAACACCCTGGCACTGGGTTCCCAGGTTGCAATAGATGGAGACCCCAACACTTGCCTCCATCCCAGACTGCGCTGACTTCAAGCCGAGAAGAAGACAGTGTTGTCTAGTGGTTACAAAGGGAACCGAAAGCCCGCAATAGAAACCAAGAGCTCCAGTGCCATGACATGGTGAGTGACCTCTCCATGCCTCAGTTTCCTCCTCCAAAAGCAGAGATGAGGGCTCTTGTTGCAGCGTGATCCATTAGCCACCAGCTACAAAGCAGTGACAGGTAGAGATGAAAGCATAGTTGTCTTCCATCTTGTTGTATTTCCTAATGTAGCCTTCACAATCCCATTTACAACCCCGGCAGGTAAGGCTGGAAGAGCAGGACATGTCAAAAAGCATATTTATAATATATAAAAACATATGAATATTTCACAGAGGTTACCTCTAGCCCACAAGAACCACTTGCCTTAACCGAGACATCCTGCCACGGGCACCTCAGGAACAGAGCACTCAGATTACCCATCCTCAAGCTTTTTGAGCAGTAAAAGGATGACACACAATCAGAACCGCTCAGGCAGCAGCAAATTGCAGAAATAAAGCCATGCACAAGAAAAACACGTGTTCTCAACAACAGTGCACGCAGGGGAGCCGTGGATTCAACCACTGCTACCAGAACTGCCTTGGAGCTCTGGTTTTTTAAACCCCAAATTCCTAAGAAACAAAATACAGAACTGCCTTGTCCAGACGATTGCAGCAGCAGCAACCACTCAGCTCAGTAAATCTAATTAATGAGCCAGGAAAAGTGGCATTCGTTTGCTAACTGCTTCGCCCAGGGTTGCCAAATAGACAGATAAAGGATTTAAGCCGGGGTCTATTCCAGCCAAAGGAGCTGGGAACCTGGCAGAGATCACAGAAGATTAGAGAGGGTTGAAAAGAAAAAGAGAAGGGGAGGAAGGGAAAAAAAAAGAAAAATCAAAATAGATTAGCACTTTCAAAATGCACGCATGTAAATCAGCTTACATTTTACATAATGCCCTCCTTGTGAGCGTCTGGCCACGGGTTGATCACAGCAGCGCAGGAGAAGTCCTGGCTGAGCCGGGTTTTATTTGGGCTCAGGAATCTCACGCCACCAACTCCCTCACAAAAACCAGCAGTTTTGTTTTTACCAGCTTTGTAAATTCTCACAGGAAGCCAATTAGGGGGAACCTGGGAACAGAGGAGGATTCATAATTGCAATTAAGGTTTCAAAGTACTTAGCCCGAGCACGGCCCTTAAAATTAGAGCTGAGGAAGAAAAAAACAAAACAAAACAAACAAAAAAAACCCCAAAAACCTTTGAAACATGGAGCTTTCAGATACCTCCCAGGCTGGCAGAGCTTCTCACTCCCGTAACACCACATCACCTGGCAGACACGGAGCTCGGGTACCTTCTCTGGGGTGCTCCAGGCTGGCACACGATGTGTGTGCATCTACCTCCTGCCTTTGATTTGAGGAAGAAAATTCAGTCTTGTACACATGAAACTGCTCCCCACTGAAAATTTTGCTCTCAGACAAAGCCTTTGCTTCATCTATTTGATGTTCTCAGCTCCTAGGACTGCTCCTAAACCATTGCAGCATGCCTAGCAAGGACAGAATGGCTCTGAAGGCTGGGCTGCCTGCTGGGATACGAGAGGTTTGAGTTTAAATCACAGAATCACAGAATAATGGGGGGTTGGAAGGGACCTCAAGACATCATCTTCCAACCCCTCTGCTCCAGCAGGGTCACCAAGGGCAGGCTACACAGGAACATGTCCAGGTAGGTTTTGAAAGTCTCCAGAGGAGGAGACTCCACACCCTCCTTGGGCAGCCTGGGCCAGACTCTGCCACCCTCACAGCAAACAAGTTTCACCTTATGTTGAGGTTTGTTCCAGTTGGTGCCTGTTGTCCCTTGTCCTATCACTGGACACCACTGACAAGAGTCTGGTCCCATCTTCCTAACACCCACCCTCCAGATGTTTATAAACATTGAGCAGATGCCCTCTCAGCCTAAACAGCCCCAGGGATCTCAGCCTTAAATCTACAGCCAAAGCAGTCCAGCGTTTGTCAGCGCTACAGACCACGATCCTCCACATCATCACAAATGAAGATGTCCTCTTAGAAGTTCAGCAGTTTCAGTAGTAATGTGGATACTAAGAAACAGTGTCTACGCAGTCCAAGTGACCATGTTGGCATCGTGACAGAGCTGCTCTGTCTGTCCACAACCAAACGTGCACCACAGCAGCTCAGTAACCTGACAGGAACACTGCCGCGGCCAGAAAGCTGGGAAATCTGGCCCTGCACACGCACCTACAGCAACATTCACATGGACTTCACTGTCCTGACAGGCTGGAGGTGGCTCTTTGACTTTTCAAGACAAAAGCTCCAGCTCAAGGTGAAATGTCACCAGGGAGATGCTCTTCAGGCTGGAGTTTCCCCCCACCCTCTCAGACAGAAAGCTTGGCCTGACAACCCAGCCAGGCGACTGATGGGAGCTGAACCACAACTTCTCATATTGACAACCCCAGGACAGGCTGAAAATACTGAAAATACTCTATGACCTGCTCAAATCAAGCACATTTTAGCCCATATCCTGGGCTTGGCCATTTCAGCTTGGAGCAGAGCAGAACAGTCGTACTTGTAGAAGTTCAGTCCTCCAGCAGCAGCTGATCTAGAATAGAGGCCTCTGCATGTTGGAAGATCTCAATGATACGCACAGGACTGGCCAGACACTGCTAGCCAGGGCTATAAACTTCTGACATCTGGGAGGTGGGTATGGGTATATTCCATTATCTTCTTTCTATCTATATATCTATTTATCTTCCTTCCTTCCATAGTCTTATACCTAGTCCTTCTCTTGCAGAAAAACTCAAGTAGGGGAAGCACAATCTCCAGAAATAACACATCTGCACCAGGACACCTTGCAGCCCAGCACGGTCAGCTATCGATTGCCCCCCTTCACATCCCTCAGCAGAAATAGTGGTGGCACAGCCTGTACTACGGTCCCCAGCACGCAAACTCACTGCGTGACAGGAAAAAGGGTTGAGAAAAGCCAAGAGGAGAAAAAGTAACTCACCTAAGGTGTCAGGGCAAACCCCTGGTAGATCTGGGAAGGCACCACAAAGGTCCCGCACCAGCTGTAGTGCTGGACTCAAAACTGCTCTGCCTCTTCTCACTGCCAACACTCACAGACACTTCCCTTGTGACAGCACCTCCTCTCTAGACAACACTCCTAATAACAGCTTTTCTTCCAGCCCCTCCCAACCTCACCCTGTCTCTAAACAGACAGAGAGCATCGTGCTCCAGCAGACAGCAGAGCCAGCATAAAAGACGCCAAGGCTGCTCTCCTCGGTGGGGATGCACGCTTCTCCTTCCACCAGACACACCAAAGCCCCCGGAGCTGCTGCAGTAGCAGCAACGCTCGTGCCCAGCACAGTCTGGAGGAGGAAAGATCTGCTACGGCTGCATGTGGGACCCAAGAGCCCAGAGAGGCCAAGTGACTTACCCTCAGTCATCTTCATTCATGAACCACATCTGCTTTCCCCCCATGGCCTCAGACAGCCCATCAGCTGCCTTAAGCCACGGTTGGGTCGTTCTCAAGGATTTTGTGGGTGACGTCCCGTGTCTACTGCAGGATCTGCCGTGTGACCTTGGAAAGTCATTTGTGTATCTGGAAATGTATTGCTCTAGGTATTTTTGCATAATCTACTTTCCCTGGGGTGGTTTTGCCCTACCACTGAGCACACAGGACTCAGTAATCAAATGAGGTCAAAGAAAATTCCAGCCAAAACCCCGGCAGCCTTGGTCCCTCCCCAGCAGCCACCGCTGTGAACAGCCAACAGCATCTAAACCCCAGGCTTGGACAACAGCTCTTCCTCTCCAGACAGACCATCACAGAAAGTGGGAATAATCCAGTTGGTTTAAGCAACATGCCATGAGCAGGGCTGGCATCTAAGACAACACACAGGCAAGCACGGACACGGACTGCTAGTTCCCAAGGGCAGAAGAACTGGAGAAGGCAACTCTCCAGAGCAAAGACTGCAGAGCCTGCAGCCCACCCATCCTCTGCCTCTCATTACACACCAAGTAGACTTCCCGTCTGAAGAGGAAGCCACAAGCCATGGGGCTGAATCCATCCGCACAAAACACACCCCCTCCCCACCAGCCGAAGCTGAGGGCTCCAGCATGGGCTTGCCTATTGAGATGGTTTCCAAGAGCAACCTGCACTTCTGCATTTTCGACAGAGATCCTCTTACTTCACCCTCCCGCGCAGTGGTGCCAAAAGGAGAAGTGCTCTGGAGCCGGGGGGAAGTTGTGCCACCATTTCCTATTCTGGATGATTATTTCACTCTCCTGCCATACCCGAGAGCCACACGTGGCACCCACCACGCTGCGCAAATGAGCAGCGAGGCTGTTAACATGCAAAGGGCTCTGGTTTGGGCCAAGCAGTTCCAGGAAACCCAACAGTCGTGTTCAAGAAAATACAAAAATAAAGACCACACACAAATGATCTGGTCAGAAATAACCATGCTGTCCCTTGGTGCTTGCAAAGCTGCAAGATACCAAAGGAGGGCATGTGGCTCAGCAATGGAGAGCCTGGGGAAGAAAAGACGTGTGGAAACAGCAGTCCAGGTCCAAGCAATGACTTTCTGCACTCCCCTACACGATGACACGCACAGCTAGGTTGGGTTCAAGCAATCATGGAGTCTTCTCTTCTTGTTGGAAAGGGGGTCTCTTGGCCCCTCCCATGACCACACAGCACGTCTAGTGATGGGGGAAGAGCTGATCCAGAGCAGCTAAGAGATCTGCTCCTCCCCACACATTCATGGAGCTGGACTCTTCCCACCTCAGTGTTAAAGGAACAGCTATGTACCAACTGACCACTGACAAACAGCTGAAGGAAAGACTCTCTTCCACCATTTTTGGCCAGGGTTTCTCCCTTTTTGCTAAGCGTAAGCATAGGAGCCAGGACTTCGATTACCCCCAGGTAGCCTGGGTCCATCTTCCAGTCTGGATGGCGGATTCAAGCATCACTCCATATGTAGATGGCTTTCCCTATAGCCATAATAGCTTGGGTTTCTGCTAGCACCAACAGAAAAGTCATCCCCATTTAGAGGGCAAAATCTCTTGTCTCTCTTCCCTGAGGGAGTTCCGTAAGTCCCACTACCAGAGGCTTTCTCCAGCACAGCTAAAAAGTGGATCAAGTCTTAATATATTCCCTGCTTAAAACTTCTTGCCATAGCCTTACCACCAGAGAGGCACCTCTAGATATTTTTAGAGGTAGTATTTGCTAGCACAGGAATTACAGTGCATTAATTAGCAGCGAGATGCATACTGACAGCCACAAGGTCAAAAGGCAACATCCATAATTTACACCTCGTTGGGAATTACTGAGAAAACAGAACATAGAAGAGCCATCACAAGATCTGCCATCTCTACGGGCTCTGAGAACAGAGGCTCACATCTCCCCAGAACAAACCAGGAAAAGTTACGTTTTCAGATGGACTAAATTGTCCCGGACAGCAAAACTCAGTGGGGACTCTATGGGCAAGTTGAGTCAGTCCCTAGAAGTTAACTCATGAGCCATTGTCCCACAGTCTGATGGCTTAAGGGGGAAAAAAAAAAAAAAAAAAAAAGGCAGTGTCG
>JAVSBS010015403.1:0-35365 GCA_033124195.1 Coracias cyanogaster | reverse complement strand
TCATATATTTATACACATTAATTAGATCCCCTCTCAGTCTTCTCTTCTCCAGACTAAAAAGCCCCAGGTCTCTCAACTTTTCCTCATAAGGCAGGTGTTCCAGTCCCCAGTCTGGCAAACTTTATTTTTGCCCAGTTCCAGTCTGGCAAACTTTATTTCACCTTTATCTTTTTTTCCTCAATCTTTCTTTCCCCTTAGTCTACAACTCTCAGGATGGCACTGTCTCTTTAACTCTTGCCCTTCAGTATCTTTCTTCTGTCCCCATTCTGCTCTGAGCATCAACTCTACTGCTATCATCTGAATTCCCTCATTGCTTTGCCTTAATTTCTGTTTCATCTCAACTTTTCTATCTCTGTTGGAAGGAGTAGGAGTTGACAAAGGCCATGAGTGATCTTTAGGTGATGTGGGACATTGCTTGCCTGTCCGTTTCTCCCCATGTACCCCTGGTTTTCTGGCCCGGTTAATGGTGAGCTTTCTTTGAGTAGTTAAGCAGCCAGTGTATTTTGTAAGATACTTCAGATGATACTTTTAGTGACGTCAGTTGAAAGGATGCTCTGAGAGGCATTTGATATTGATCTCTTTCATTGAGTCTTTGAATTGGTAGTCAAACTATTTCCAGCTGTGACATGTATATTAGCTTGGGCCTGTAGGACGCCCTTGCACAGTTGTCCCTACACCTCATTTGGACAATTTTCTAGGTACTTTCAAGGTACTTTGGGCCTGCTTCAGAGAACTGAGGGGCTCCTGCAACATTTGAAAGCATTTAAGCTGAGCTTATAGCTACTTCTTGTGGCATGCTTTGTAGGACTGTGGCTTTAGGAAAGCAGTGGGCTCATGGTCACCTTCCCCCTCAGTCTTTATGCTGTGTGGTGCTGTGTGCGCAGACATGGGCCAGCTCGAGTGCTCAGAGCAATATAGTGCAATGCTCCACCTGGACCCATTTGTCCTGCTTCCAGCTAACTCAGCTGTGCCACATCTGGTACCCAAGCTAATTACTGAAGACCTATCTTTTATATTTCTACACACCGCTGCATTTTGCAGAACAGGCACTTGCTGAAGGACAGCAACGCTCGCAATTTGGTTTCCATGAATTAACTTTCTGTTTGTGAAGGATTAAAAAGATGAAAGTGATAGAAAGGTTATAGAGTTTTGCTCCTAAGATGAGGTGTTTGAGCATGGCAGTGTTAATAGCAATGCGGTATACTTCAGCAGTTCATCAATTTATAAAGATTAATTCTACCTCTTAGACCCCATTGGGGTTTTCACATGTTAAAATGTGACATGCCTGTCAGTCAAACGGTAGACGTAATTGTTCTTTAAGTGACCTATTAAAATCCCATTCCTTTTAATTAAAAATCGTATTTGTGTTCTTGCACAGGCCATAGTTGAACGATAGAAACTCCTTTCATATGAGGCACGTTGCAGGTAAAGAGCTGTTAGAAGCTGTGACACATGTAAAGCAGGAGTGATTGAAGTCCCAGTGCAGCAACGTGTGGCTTGCCTTCAGCTTCTGCTGACATGGAGGGAGATGGAGAGATAAGCAGCATCTCCCCTTGACCACACCCAAACCCTCTGCATTCCCTGCCTAAGAAATTGCGTGTAGTTAGTTACTGTGGCACAGAAAGTGATAATACACAGCATTTGCCATAACTGTGTCACTTCAGAGCAACTGATGGATTACGTCCTTCCACACCCTAAAAGTCGTCTTTGTGGCGTAATTAAAAAATAAATGTTGTAATGTTGAATTGGAAATCTTTTCTGCCATACAATGAATTTGTTTTGTTAGGTTGCCTGGATGTAGTTGCAGCAATGTCAGTGCGTTAAACCCTTGTCATGGGATTTCCTGCCGCCACACCAGTGCCAAGGACTGCTTTGCTTACCAGCTCTATTGCTGTTTATCTCCAGCAGCAGTAGTGCTGCTTTTGCTTCTGTGAAACTTTTTTGTTTCTTATTTTGTTCTCTGTATACACACTATAAATTATAGCTCTGTGTTAATGCAAACCACAAATCCTAAACAGTAGGAAGCGCTACCATGCCAGAGAGCAGCTCTGTTGGGAGATGGTTTTAGGTTTGCCCAAACTTGTCAAGGGAAGAAGGCATTCCAAAGTGTGAAGGTCTGCCGGGCCCCTTCTACTCATCTGAAAATGGATCCCTCTTAAACAGTTTAGAGGGCCCTCAGGGTCTTACAGCTTACATAAAAAATGAAAGCCCTCCCTGTCTTAGAGCAGCAGAAGCAGTCAATACAAAAGAGAAAAATGATCTTTTAAGTGTATCCCATTGAATCCATTATCTTGAAGGCCTGTGCATGATGCTTCATCAAAACATCATCATCTGTGAGACATGGGGAAGAGGGTAAGTTGGCATTCGGGAGATTTCGGAGAAAATGCTGCGCTACTCTCAGTGCCACAGGATAGGCTAAATATGATACAAGCCAGAAAATGAGAGCTGCAGGGAAACGGATATGTTCCTCCTCATAACAAATTTAATTCATATTTTACATGTTGGAAACAAGCAAATCATTCAGGGAAAGTTTTGAATGTTTCTTTTTGTAGGTAGAAAAGCCCTATTGGGCATCTCATTAAAAAATTGCTCTGTTTTTGATCAGAATACAAACTTTCAGATATGTTTGGGGGTTTTTTTGCATTACAATGATAAAATAAAGAAGGAAAGAAAAATCAGCTTGTACCATCAATGCATTCTAGGCTTGTTTTGGGAGATAGTGAAAGGGTTGGACTTGCTCTATCATGAACTTGAATTGGTCTTGAATTTCTGGCTCTTCTGAGCAAGTGCTAGAACTGTTAGTTTTTAAGCACTGAAGTTTTAAAAGTCTTTTTCATGCCTGTACTAATGACTTGTATGCTTTTTTCTTTAGACTAGTATGAACTGAAAAGCTTTGATTGCTGTTGTTTCGAGTTTACAGTATTTACTTAATGGCATAGTGGTGTTTTTTACCAGACTGTGTGGTTAGGAGCTGATCTTTCACTGTTGGTTTTGCATTACTGCAAATAATAAGGGTGTTGCTCTTTGGTAGTGGTATTATATGCAATAAAACAGAGAAGAAATCAGATTTCTTTCCAATAACCAGTAGTACCAGTAATTCAGAAGTTAAGAAAACGTATTTTTGGAGGGTAAAGGGAAGAATGAAGAAGCAATAATTTTGAATGTAACAAAGTTGTCAAACACACATCCTTTGGAGTTGTCCTCCATTTCCTCGTGTGAAAGGTTTACTTAAATAAACTGAGCAGTAGGCAGTGGGTGTGTGCCTTTCCACAACAACATACACCCAGGTGCTTTCTTGGCCAGGGTGATCCTAAAGGCAAAGTGCTGTCAACATTCCTAATTGGTTATTACCCAATAACGCACACCCTCCTGTGTCTTCGGACTACAAAACAGTTTTTACCTAGCCTTCCTACATGAATAATGAAACACTTCAAATATTCATCCAGTTATAGTCAGCCTGTCTCTTGACTAAGGGCTGCCAAATGCAATTGGACATACTTCTGACATAGAATTTCAGGCTATATCTGTGTTGGAAGGGTTTAGTCATAATTCTTGACTTCTGGGGAGAGATTAGATAAGACCATAAAGGTAATTTCTGCAGCCTCAAAAGCTATTGTTTATTTACTTTTGCTATTAAATTCTAGTTTACTAGCAGTCTAATTTCAGAGTTTTAGAAAAATCTTTGGGTTTGGTCTTTTTAATTATTTTTTACTTGAAGCTTGTCACATGAAACTGTTGATACCCTGAAACAATAAGATGATTTGCTTGTTCTCCAAGTGCTGCGGATACAGCTGCATGTGACTGAAGTCACCATCAAGTACATGAAAAGCAGTTAGCATGTATACCTTTCAAACGTGTAGACTGTATTTATTTTCCTCTTCTAGATTTCCCAAATGTTTTTCTGCCTATCACGATTGGCTCCTGATATGCCACAATGTCTGACTTTTAAATAGGATTTTCTCATGCCTTTGTAGCAGTCTGAGAAACAATGTCCTCATCCTTTGCAGAATACTAAGGTTTCATTTTACTTTACTAGCTTCTCTTGTGAATACAGCTCCCCTGAATGCTAATGTTCCCTCTGGCTTTCCAAAACCTGATGAAGATGTTGTGCCATATCCCTGCTTTTGGCGGTTTCCAGCCCCACTGCGGTAACACCACAGGGAGTCACGTTGGCTCCAGCAGGCTGCCACAGGGGAAGGCCTTGTGATGGTGCTCGCCTTTTCCGTGCAAGGAGATCCATGAGTAGAGAGGTGGTGGTAAATGTTATTCTAGGAACGTGTAAGCTGGGGGAATGATGGCAGGAAAGATACCTCCCTGCTTGTATTTCTCCCGTGGAAGACCTAACTCGTGGGAAAGGGAGAGGAGGAAAAAGCGCTGCGTTTCTGTAGCTGAAGCATTATTTGGAGGCTCCGCTTTTTATCAGGCATTCTCATTTTCCCAGTTTCCAATACTGCTGTCTCATAAAGGTGGGCCTTGGGCCATGCCTTTCCTACGGGCCTTTTCTTGCTTAGTGGCTAACCCTGGTAAACTCATCAGCAGAGCTGCAATTGTGCTTTCCCGTTTCTGCTTTGGATTAATGGTGTAGCTCTCCGAAACTGAATGGACGCTGCCCTCCGGACCACAGAGGTCTGGTTCCAGGTGCGTGTTTAATTCCTCAATTCAAAAGTAGAAATAAAAGCGCTAATGAGGAATCTTTCATGCTTCTCTTTTTGGGAGGCTCAACAAAAGAGAGTGAAAAGAATGCTATTGGAAGCCACTGCTTGTCTGGTAGCATTGGTTTGAAAACAGAAACGGCTGGTAGGGCTGCAACTTTCAGTTGTGTTTAGCTTCCTTGGAGGTCACTTGATTCCCTATTAAAATGCTAAGTAGATAAATCAGAGGTGTGAGTCCTTTTTCCTTCAGCTGATTAATGAAGTCCTGGGAACATGACAAACATGATGGGCCCTGGGAGTGATGAGGAACATATAACAGGCTTCTGTACAATGCAACAAAGCATGGAGCTGGTAGCACAGTTCTCATTCAAAAAAGAAAAATTAGTCATGTTGTTCTCCAAACCTGTCCCTGAGCATGCAGAAGCTCTGCTGAGGTGTGCTAGGCTGTTCCCATCAGGACACCTTGGCTGAGGCTCCTCTGGGAGAGTTTCTTCCAAGGGCCCTTTCTGTTGCAATGAAGGACCTCTGGAAGGACTCTGTCCCTTGGCCTTGCATGTCTGGATATTTTTCTTCGCAGCATGCTTCTGCTGGGAAAAGTGAGCAGCAGTGAAAGCTTTATCAGCTGGAAAGTGCAGACATAAAATAAATGGGGGGAGGTCCTGAACAGAAAAGTTTGTGAAATCTAGTCCTGATAAAGGTCAAGTTTGTTGTAGCATGTTGCTGACTAAATGTATGTCTGAAATGAGGGCACATCCATCATAGCAGAGAGAGTTTATTTTCCTCATCGCTGTCCTAATATTATTCTGCCGTAGTAACAAAACACTTGCAGCAGTGAGGGAGCGGAGCAGGAGTGTGGGTGGTGCCGCTCCTCCTGCTAAGAAGTGACTCCGCATGGTTCAGCTGGCAGGAATGCGTTCCAGTCAGCTTTCTCTGCTTCAGAGGTTGGGATTAAACTCCATCTTTCTCCTGTATAAGCATCTGGTGATAATAAATAATAAGCCAGTGATGTGCTCCCAAAATTAGATGTGGAATTTAGTTTTGCCCATGTTCAAAAACCCTTAAAGAGCAAGCATCTTGCCTGACTTTGATCCTGCAGAGAAGCCTGTGCTGCTATCTGCAGTGCTATGCTGGCTGTTTCTGTATCTCTCGGTATTGTTTAGCAGAGGATTTTCCATGAAGTTCAGCCCTTGAAGCACAGTGGAGAAATACCTCTTCCTTCTGGCAGTCTGTTCGGAGGCTCAAGCCTTTGTCAACACTTCTCGCTGATCCTTGCAAAGCTGTCCTTAACGGCCTTTGCACTGTCAGCATAGATGGGGCAGACTCCTGTCCTTCCGTCCTTCCATCCTTCCGTCCTTCCTGCAGTGTAAATCCCTGGGGCGTATCCCTGCCAGAGGTCTTTTAACAGCAAAGCAGGTAGGTAGTGGCTGGTGGCAATTAGAGGCAGCAAAGATCGTTTGTGTGCTTGCGGTGCTGCTGCCCACTGTGGCTGGAGCTCTGCGCGGGCTGCTGGATGGAGTGAGGCTTATGGGCACAACTGATGAGCAGTAGGGCTTGGGGCAAGCATCTGACGGGCAGCTGCAAGCGAATCTCTGTCATCTCGCTGCTTTTCTATTGACTATATCGCTGCAATATCAGTGGTAATATTACAGAGCCCAGTCTGACCTCAGGTGCCATCTCTTTCCTATCAAAACCCATCATAAGCACCACGCTGGTGCTCAGCAGCGGGTTCTGCCTTCTGCTTCACAACTGGGCATTAGGATCTATTTTGCCTCCTGTGTTTTATTTGTTTTTTTGGCAGGCATCTTGTGGTATATACACTGGGGGAAGAAAAGCTGGGCAAGAGGGAGTGGCCAAGGACTGCACTGTAGGTTTCCATCGTGGAACCACTTAGTTAATGCAGATAAATACAGATTTCCGTGCATGTGGTGGTTAGCGAGAAAATATAGTTTGATCTGTCTCCATAGGTAGAGTTGGTTGTTTTAAGACATTATCTTTATTCAGATATCTTCCTTTTGCTATGTTAATTAGCTTCTGCCTGCCTCTAAACTCTAAAAAAAGTAGTTTTTTAGGAAGGTAATGTGAAATAATCGGAATCTTCCTGTAGCCCTAAACTGTTTATTGTAATACCAGTGGCTTCTGGAGAGGTGGAGAGCTTTGATGAAACAGTGCAGCTCTTGATTACCCCAAACTATTTTTTAGGCTTCTGCACTTTTGATAATGTGGTTCTGTAGATCTCCTGTAAAGATAGAAGAAAACAATTATATCGGTGCCTGTGGTGATGCAAGAAAAAAAGAAAAATCAGAAATCTACCAAAACACCTGGATTTCTGCTAAATTAAAATTTTATTACATTGAGATACAGAGGAAAAAGTATCAGTATTAAGTAGCTACACAAGTGGAGGGGATAATGCAAGGCTGTTGTAACATGTTTTATTCTCAGCAAGCACAGAGAGGAGGAGAACTTCTTATAACAGTTCTTATGTCCCTGAAAATGCCTGTGCTGGAAATTGCATTTTTATAAAAAACCATAGTTTTGAAATTCAGGATTTTTCTCACTAAGTTGTTAGCTTTTTTCCTTCTTGTTTGTAAGGGCCTTACAGACCTCTGGCATACGTACCTGTGTTGGTTGTTGATCAGGTTATTTTCAGTATTAGTGTGAGATCCAACTTAATCTATTGATAGGAGAGTTGTGCAGAGGTACCAGTGTCTGGGAACAAGGAGAGATGTGATATGGAAGAGACTCTTTTTTAATCCAAGTGTAGTTAAATTTGGTTGTCTTTTTAGAGAAAGGCTTCAAAGTTAAGTGAGCAAAATAATGCGAACGTACAGACTCAAGCGGTAGCCTGCTTCATGGTCAACATATTTCTGCTAGTTTAGAGGCAGTGCCCAGCTTGGTGGGCAACATATTGTTTATTAGCAGCCTGGAATTGCCATGGGGAAATTTTGACTGCTGGATTGTACTGGGTTTTACTAGGAAGATCACAACGGATGTAATATATCCTCGCTATTGTAAATCCTCCAGACTGATGGAATTATGCTTATTTGACTGTTTCTCCACAGATCATTTTCCTCTTGTTTGCCTGCATTCAGAATTTATTAGCCGCTACATGACAGCTGTCGTAATTTTTCAGCTGTATGATCACCAGAGCAGCAGCGCACGAGGCGTATGTGGAACGGGATCTGGTCTGGCCTAGGTGAGCTGGGCTGCCCTCCATAGGTGTCTGTCCTTTGGCTGTAGCTGGATCCTGGAGCCAGCTCACTTCAGCACCCTGCTAAAACACTTAAGGGTGCATTTAGGAAATAGGGATCCTAACACACTTGCAGGATAGTACAGAAGAGCACCATCTGAAGTCATATTTCCTCTCGTAAAGCTGCATCTCAGGAAGGAGCTAAGAACAGTCAGCTCCTCTGTGTGAGAGTAACCTGAACTGCAGGGTAAAACAGTGCTTGAATTCAACATTACAAGTTCCTATGCATTTTAGGAACACTACAAACTGTTGCTCAAAATTTCATATCACATACATTTTGTTCCCTGATTTTCTCTTGAAATGAGTATCTAGGAAGAACAGCGTCAGAATTATAAATATATAGACTTAATATTATAGACTTAAATAGTGTTTAATATAAGGGTTTCAGTAGTTGTTGGTCATTTTGTGAGTCGGATACACTCCCCTAAATGTGTGCGGATGCACAGTTCCTGCCTGGACTCCTGTAGCTGCTCCAGGAGAGCGTGAGCCTGCAGTAGTGTCCCTGTGCCATCCCCCAGCCTCCTGGGAGTCCTGGAGATGCCCTGAAGCCTATCAGGTGGCACCAGACACCTGGATTTAGGCAGCTGAATCACATCCTGGCTGTGCATATTAACGGCACCCTGGTGTAACGTTTAGTTTTGTCATGTGGTATTTTTGAGGATTTCACCAGCTGCAATTATACTGTCTGTATTCACATACGTGGATTAATTATTCCTTATGCCACTATTTATGGGGCTATATTGCTTCTGTACTGTATCTCAGTTCTTGTCCTTCTTCCCTCTCCACAGAAAGACATCTTACATACTGTTGGGTGGTATGGCTGCAGGGATGATTACACCATGACAGCATCTAATTTGATAAACAATAAAGCCACTGTGTTGTGCATGTAAAGTTGTCAATGGAAATAATGTTATCTGTGTGTTTTTTATCACCCCTACCACCAGCAGAATATGCAGGTGTGGCTTCTTCATTTCTAACCTATACATTAAGCGTTATTTATCGCTCAGAGCCACCATCTAAGCTGTTTTAGGTGGACTTTCCTGTCCTCTTAACTGATTAGCACACAGGTTTTGTATGAACTGATTTGGTTAATGGTGTAATTTTCCTAGTAACTGAAGTGCTTAAATCATTTCAACCTCTAGCATAGAAGCAGTTAAATATGTAAATGTATGGGAATGAGTTATACAGGTATAAACACGTCTATGTAGGCACATTTGTGTGTCCACACTAGGAATCACAGCAGTGTAATTGTCATGTATATAACTTAATCAAAATAAGAGCAGTACATGCTCATTTGTTTCTCATACTAAATTCTGTGCTTGTAACACCTACATCTTTGTTGCCTCTGTTGCGTATGCTCTCACACTATTTGGATTGCCTTTCTCAAAGAATTTATTATCTGTGATCTTAGCTTGGAAGTACCATTTTCAGCCTAGGCGGAGGAATCTGTGAGCAGGTGAGCTAAGCAGTAAAGCAAAACACAAATGTTTGAGAGAATTATAATAAATGTGTTATTGCCTAGCTGGCCTTGCAGCTTGTCTTGTTGCAATTAGTCAGCTTTGTAGGAAAAAAAACAATATTAGGGCAGCCAGGGCAACCATAGTTTGCCATCGTCATGGTGAATGTGTAGAAATATCATCTCCAATACATGATTGCCTGCTGCCGTGCCCAGAGAAATGTGGTGCCTAATTACTAAACAGGTCATCAGCATCTCCTGTTCCTTCTCGGTTCAGCATGTGTCCTTGGGCTGTATTTTCTGCGTATTATTCCAGTCCTGTTCTGAAGAGTCATTCCTGCACGCTTTCTTTGCAGCATTCTTTAGTCTAGTACCTTCTTGCTTCCCTCAGAGGAGCTCAAAAAAATAAGGCAGGCTTGTATAGTGGTAGCATTGCGCAGGAAATCTGGCACACGCTTGGACAGAGTTCATTTCTCCAGGGCAGCGCCCATCTGCCTTGCATGTGTCCCTTCCTGCAACTCCTTCCTCATCCATTAGACCCTCTCCTACTCCTTCAGCAGATGAAGCAGGGGTCCTATGGGCAAGTCTGCTGCTCTGTACAACCCTGGCTTATCCCCAGTTTGCGTGCTGCAGTGAGGGTGCCGTGGGAAAACAGATTCCTCCACCTAGTAGGTCATTAAAGACCAAGTTTGAAGTGTTTCATGCAGAGGGAGGCTTGCAAATGCAAATTGCAGGAGCATCTCTAATATTTGACATGTCTTGTGAAGCTTGTTTTGACTAATAATTTTCTTTATATGTGTATTTTTTTTCCTCATTGTTTATTCTTGTAGGGCTTTAAAAAAGCAGGCTGAACATCCTTTCCACCCTCCCTGGTAAATTTGTCTTGTGACAGTCTGAGCTCAGGTTCAGCAGCAGGGTTGAAACCTGTTAATCTGTTTTACAGGCTTCTGCTGCAGAAGCTAGCAGGAGCAAATTGTTGTCCTCTGTGTGAACTACACTTGAGGAGGATGTTGCGAACTTTGCAAGTGACTTTCATGGGTATTTATTGAGAGCAGAGGAGCGAGGATGTTTGGGAATACTTTGTTCCGTTCTAGGCTCTGGTGGACAGTGCTTTCTGGGGATTCAGGCTCACTGGAGTTGGCAGCTAAAAGTTTTAGAAGCACTTTCTCTGAATTTTATTCATTACCGAGAAGCTTTTACTTAGGCTATAATGCAGAAGTGGCCTCTTTCTCTCTTAAGAAGCGGTCTCTGTAGGATCCCTGGTACAGCACGCAGAGGTTAATTGTACAACCTCTTGCCTTTATGGGCCGCAATGCAGGAGGAGCTTGTGCAGCTCCTGCAGAGGGAAAGGCAAATGTGTTCCTGACCTGTCTATAGAAACGTGTTGTCCTTCCTCTTGGAGGAGGCAGCACTTAACATAGTCAGGATTTCTGGCTAAGTTGCCAAGAGCTGTGAAGATCTTAGAAAGCTTGGTTCATTACGGTTTCGTTGAAGTGACTGTCATTTAAAGAGGCGCAGGCTCCCGGCATATGAAGTGTGATGCCGGTTTCCCAAAGTAACATCCTGGAAAGGGGCAGAGTTAAGTGATATATGTTGCACTTCTTACACAGCATACATGTGCCTAACCGAACTAACTGCTGCCTTTGGATCCAGAACTTATTTTGCTGCTATTTTTCTAAGGGATTTCATGGAGAATCTCACAGTGTTTCTTAATTTCCAGTGATTTGTATGTGGAATTTTGATGCTGAGTCTTCTTGAGGAAATATTGAGAGCTAATAGTTATTTGAATGAAATTCCTGAAAGCTGAGGGGCAAACTTGATGTATGAAGGAATTCTGAGAAGGGTTTTTTGTTGGTTGTTTGGGTTTTGTTTAACATCCAGATCTTTGAAAGGGAAATGGTTCTGGTCGCTTTTTCTAAGTTGCTTTAACAGTATTCTCTCTTTGTGGAATCTGCAATTACGGGTTTATCAATAGGGATTTGTAGATGGATATATCTAATGTCTTTTTAAAGAAAAATTGGCACGCTCAAAAGAGAGTAGGTTGGAGCTAATATATTTTTGCTTTTTACTTTAACATGATCCCAAGACACCAGTTCTACTTTTATACGTTGCTGCCTGTGAAGGGGTTCAGTGTTCTGAATATATAGATTATAATGGCCTTTGGGATGTTGCGCATCCACCAGTTCAGCTAGTTTAGGCTTTTGGTATTGAATGATAAACACTGCCCCTAACCTCCATTATCTGTACTTAGAGTAAACCTGACTATCTTAAACATGATTAAAATACAATTCAAAAGTTATTAGCTAATTATGACGCAAAGTACTTAATTTGCCATTGCACCCTAATAACTTAAAGGTACTCCTGATAACTTGGTAATAACCGTATCATAAGCAAAAGGACACGGTTGCTACTAACTTAATAGGCAGCTTCCCTCAAGATAAAACATAAATAACATACCTCAATGAAATCGGATTCAAGCTTAGTAAAATTATCTTGGCAAGCAAAGAGAATATTTGTTAATTTTTCTGTGAAATGTTATCATTGCCAAGGAAACTTGGTTACAAAAAAACAGAGATGGAAAAAGTATTTGCATGAATAATTGATTTAACATTTCATTGGTTTAAATGATTTTAGGAAAAGTGGTTTTGTTATGCTCTGGAAAACGAAAAAGTTTTTAAAGACTTCTTTGCAAGATACCAAGCATTGTAGGAGATGCAGGGCTTAAAGGCTTGCAGTCTGCTCTTCAGTATATCCAGTGCATGAGCGAGCCTGAAAAAAAAGAGCAAGGAGAGATGGCATTGTAAAGCATAAAATACTGGTGGTCAAGCTGCAACTATGGAGCAGCAGGCGTGCAGGTGAGCCATCGCGTGTAGCCGCTGACTGCCTGATGTCCTCACAAATGGCTGAAGCAAAGCACCTCTCACGGTAAGAGTGTCTGCAGGTGTCTGCAGCCTCCTCCCCTGCTCCAGGTCTCCTTGACTTGGCATATGGAGGGGGTCAATCAGAGATAGCCAGTTGGAGTGGTGTCTCAGAGTCCTAGAGGAAGAGAAGGGCTGTGGTACCACTCCATAGATAGTGGTTTGGGTGAAGGAACAGCCTGTTTTGGTATTGCAAGCCTTAAGCTTTCTGAAGATGGGTCTGTATGGTAGCAAAAGGTCTTGAGGGAGCGCTTGGTGTCTGGAGACAAGTAAAACTGGTAAAGTCAGGGATAGGCAGGATGTCTTGGAAAATGTCAGCAGTTTCAGTGTATGGAGGAGCATCACTTTGTCAAAAGTGATGGGGACTGTGGGAATGAGGATCCTGGTTTGAGGTGGGGGAACTGCTGGAGAGCAGAGGACAGACCCATCTCAGCCACATCTGAAGCCTGTAATGCATCCTAGAGGTTCAGGAGGTTTGGCTGCCACAGTATTGAAATTGCCTTTAAAACACTTAACTGCCCAGCCTTGAGTGAAAAGATGCAGATTTGGGTTGCGGCCTGTTCTTCATATCTGTCTGTATCTCTTTGGTGTACCAGAGCAGAGAGAGAAGGTAAGTGGTAAACAAACTCCCTGGCCCATCATCCACAGTCCAGGGATAGTGCTCTCCTGGCCTCACCCTTGCTGCCATCGTGCAACGTGGGAGATGGTTTCAGTCTGCCCACATGTATAGTTTTCTGGCTGTGAGTCACCAGCTCTTGACATCCCACCTCAACTATTTATTCCTTGCTTTTCTAATATGTCAGCATTTCTGCAAGTGCCATTTGGATTGGGGTGAATGATGGTCCTGAGTTTGGGAATGGGGGTTTGAACATCCTGGAAGAAGGCTGTGACAGAACCTATGGGTTTTGGCCTACTTCTGTGGGATGTTTGGGCACCCTGCACCCACCGAAAGACTGTCAATCAGTATGTTATGTACATCGTGGGAGTTACTGTATTAGCTCTATTTTGGAGTGTAATTATTACTTCCAGTGTGGATCTCCTAAGTAGCTAGATCACCTGTTCAGTGAGGAAAATACAGGTTTTAGTATTCTTTGGAAAAACTTCCTTTTCAGGCAAATGGAGATTAGGGTGTTGCTACTGATTTCTGGAGCTTTAGCCATCTATTTTTTAATTCACCCCAATGTTTCCTGTGACCCACATACCCTCTTTTGTTCAGCTATCATTTAGTTACACCTCATCATCTCCACTCTCTTCTGCAGTGTAGAAAGCCGTAGTTTGCTGTCGTGTAAGTAACATTCCTCCAACATGACTGCACCGTGTTGTGCAATTTATTCTTTTCCAGTTAATGTGTCAGTTTGTCCATGTGGGTTAGGTCCAAGGACTATTAGTTCATTTTGAATATGTCTGATGTGCTTTCATCTCTGCTTCTGGTGCTGCCTCTGATCAGGCAGGTTATAGCAAATCCCACGCTTTGCATTTGTTGTTTTTTTTTTTTTTTCTTTTCCTGTGATGCATTCCCTGATGATACCACCTAACTCATTGTTTCAGATTCTTCCCATCTGTTTCTCACATACTTTACTCTGCATTTAAGACTATTCTCCACTCTTGTCTATCTCAATTTCTTCTAAATGTTTTAGAAGCCCTCTGAGCTTGCCCTTACCTTTTCTTTCACTTCTGTGCTTGAGTAACAATCTTAGGATGCTTGAAATGACCTCCATGTAAGCGATTCAGTTCTTTAATCTTTAGCAAATATTTCGCAAAGGTTTGACATCCTTCTACTCAGTATCTGGAATTTATCTGTTCTTCAAAATGCCATGTAACATTTTCTTTCAAGTCTCATAAGAACTGGTGTTTTAATACCTCCTCCCGTACATCCTTCTTGCTCTGTCATTTTGGCTCCTGCATAAATACCTTTTCTATAGAAGGTTTAATGAGATTTTAGGTTTTAATGCATTTTTCCCCTGTTACCTTTTCTTTATAATCATTGTATTCATGCCTCTTCTGATAATGTAGGAACTGTAAGTGCCAAGAAATTCCTGAGACTCATGGACATGAAACCTTAAATTAAATGTAAGGAGGAAGAGATAAGAACAAATTATAATAGCACTGAGAGCAAGAGATTACAAGAGGGTATTTGGTTAAAATGCAGTTTTCGTAATATATATTCCTGAAAATTGCAAATGTGTGCTGTAATATCATGTTTATGAGCCAACTTTTGTTATGTCAAGTTATAAAGATTGCTAAGTATTCAGTCACTGTGGATCCAAATGATGTGAGGTATTAAAAACAAGGAGAGCAGTTCGTTACTGTTAAAGTATCAGAGGACCTTCTGAAAAATGAATAGAAACCCTGTTATTCTTCACTTGGGTAGTATAACAGTTCTCCCTGGCATGGATACTCCTTCCAGTGTACTAGCTTCTAGGGGACAGTGCAAAATTATATCATTTAGACATATGAGGAAATAAAATTAAATAGCCATGAGATGAGCGTACCATTAAACAGATCTAATTTATAATGGGCTCTTATGCAAATTGCCTTTGAGCACTCAGTAAAAGAAAATGAAAAGAAATTAATAAGGACAATGTGGACTAAAAAGTTGCAGAGAAAAAAAACCCAAAAGCCTATGCCAGCTCATTCACTGCACACCCCAGAGTGTTAAATAAGCATTCCCGTTAGCCACATAAATACAATGATTTGATAATAAAACTTGCATTCACTTATTAAAGTAGGGCCAAGCCCCTACTCACTTTGCCACAGTGACTCTAACCAGGTGTGGTTCAACTAAAGTAGTTTTTCTTTGCCACGCCGTTCATTGTTGGAGGGAGCGAGATGTATTTTCATGAGTCCTTTGCCCCTTGCCAGCCACTGAATGTCCTCTCGGCATTAGCACGGGATTGTGGGTGCCAGGGCGTCGCTGATGCTCCCCCCGCTGCCCAGTTCCCTCTGCTGGGTTATTAAAAGCACTTCACACCAGGAGTTTTTCTCCCTTTTTTCTTGTTTTGCAAAAGACACAGATAGCACAGAACTCTTGAAAATAGTATATTGCAAAAGATACTGCAAAGGTTAGTTTTGAGTTTGTAGTGTCCTCTGATAATGACAGTAGTATGAAAAATAATATACTGAGTATATTCAATCATAAGAAATCTGTGTTTTCTTGGAGAAAAAAAAAGGCATGAAGGATATTGCAAACTTTAAGGAAGAAAAATAAAGGGATTTTGCTACCTTAGCTTGAAAGTTTGCAATATTCTTCTTGATTGCAAACATCAAGGCCTGCAGCTTTTCAATGTTCCTTGTATCCCTCTAATTACAAAAGGGAAGGATTTTAGCTCTGTCCACTGAAGCTACTAAAACAATCTGCAGAACCATGTTATTCTTAATGTTAAGAAAGCTGTGCAACAGTTGACTTGTTCAATTAATATTGGCCATCTTGTTCCTAATTGCTACTTTCCCAAATTCTCAACCAATGCAGAAGGGAAGCTTTTTCTCTGTGTCTATAATAATATATATAAAAATATTTATACACTGAGAGAGCAAGGTTATAAACACACTACATATACAGTTTTGCTGCAGACTGAGTATATTTTTATACTTGAGAAACAGGATTTGTTTCTCAATAATTTGAAAAATCCTGTAAGCAATGTCATCTTCCTGTGATAGCTTTTTCGGCTAGAAACCAAAAGTGCTGGTCTGCGGGGTGAAGGATTCCTACAGTATTTTATGGAAGTAAAACATTGGTCTCATCCATATCCAGTTGTTTTCTCCCCACTAAAACCAGGCTTGCGGCTGTACCTGGTTTGTGTCCTTAAAGTAAAACCAAATTCTCTGATGGAAGCTGAGTTGCCCACTGGTTATATTTTCAACACTTGGAAGCACTTGATTTCTGACAGTGGAATATGATACTTAAAGCCACAGACATTAATTATTACCAATTGGTGGTCGCACTTTCAACCCATGGGACATTGATTTTCCTAATATACAGAAAATGCCAGCCCGTAAGTTTTAATTAAATATTTCAGAAGTACATTTTCTTGTAAATGGACTACAGTTTCTTATCCTTTACCCTTGATATTTGGCTAATTCTGCATATAATTATCAGCTTATTTTGCAAGCCTCCTTCAAAGCACTTTCTGTTTGGAGGCCTATTCAGCTGTTATGTACTTGTCATTTAAAAAAAAACAAAACACAACTATCTTTGCCAGTCATTGACCAACGTTGTCAAGAAGGAGGTGGAGAGAAACATCTTTCAGGTTTTCTTGGGAAGTGAAATCATAATAAACATGACTTAACTGTCCTGTCTTGTGCCAGTGGACTGATGTCTCTTAAGCCTTTATAATTGCAGTGTGAGACTAAGCAAGAGTAACAGCGGAGCTATGGGTGACAGGGAGGGTGTTACTCAAATCGTATCGTATAGAAAAGTTGCCAAGCAGAGCACAGCAGAGAACTTGCTACTGTGCTTCTAGGATCCCAAGAGTGCAGGGGAAGGCTGGAGAGTGAAGGAGTTGGTCCTTCCCCAGATCCTGGCATAGTCCAGTCTCCTCTCCTGAGGCTGTGGCAAACACAACTTAGGAGAAGGCTCATGCCGTCAGATTGGGTCCAATATTATCTCAAAGTCTTTCCCTGGAGGCCGTATGTAGGAAGCTGGAATCTACAGGGTTTTGTTGTTGTTTATTTTTTTTCCCATCTGAAAAGGAAGAAGGCTTTAATTTTGTTAACAGAAGTCTCTCTGCTGCAAAGCAGCAGCACGCTAAGGCAGTGCTTTCTGTTAACTCCTCCAGCCGAGACCCAAAGCCTTTCAGGTCCCAGGGAACACTCCTGATGGTTGTGCGCTCTTGTCAGCATTATGGTTTTGTCAGAAGGCTTCATCCTCTGATACAATCTTGTTCTTCTCCTAAACAATTAATAAAATGAAGACAAAAAGCCTAGAGGTTTAAAATATGTAATTATAGTAGTAATTTAGGGCTAGGAAAATGCTGCAGAAACCAATTACCATTATACCTTTCAGTAATGACTGACTTGACCAAATATGTATGTTTTGTGTGTGAATTTCATCATCAATTCCAAGACTACGTGCTTAAGGGAAAATTAATTGTAAATGCTGAGTGCATCCATATTAGACATAAATGTTGCTCATCCACCTAGTGAACTGGAACCTGTGTTATATGGCCTGTCACAGCTTAGATTTTGAGCAGCAGGGCAGGCAGTAACAAGTATCAGAGGAAGAAAGCTTGAATTATTCTGAGGGCTGGCTTTGAAAATAGTATTGTGTACCTGATCGTTCTGCAAAATATATTTAATTCCTTCTATGTTACTGTGGTGGGTTAACCTTGGCTGAGCGCCAGGTGCCCACCAAGCCTCTCTATCACCCCCCCTTTTCTCCTCTTCCTCCTCAGCAGAGCAAAAAAAAGGGGGAGGAAAATAAGATGGGAAACAAATGCAGTTTAATAATAACAGAAGCAAATCCATGTGTGGAAGCAAAGGAAAACAAAGTTTTATTCTCTGCTTCCCATCAGCAGGCGATGTTTGGCCCCTCCCTGGGAAGCAGGGCTCCAAGACACGTAGCGGTTGCTCTGAAGGACAACGGAACGGCCCCGCCTTCTCCTTTTCCCCAGCTTTATAGCTGAGCTGACGTCATATGGTCTGGAATATCCCTTTGGTCAGTTGGGGTCAGCTGTCCTGGTTGTGTCCCCTCCCAAGATCTTGCCCACCCCATCCCACTGTAGGGAAAATGTTGGGAAGAGCCCTGATGCTGTACGAGCACTGCTCAGCAGTAGTTACAACACAGGGGTGTTGTCAACACCCTTCTGGCTCCCAGCCCAAAACACTGCACCATGAGGGCTGCTACGGGGAAAATCAGCTCAGCCAGACCCATTACAGTTGCTATGTGACATCATCCTTTTTGCGTGTATACCTCTTTACAGAGGGTGGAACCTTACCCTTTGAATTTTTCTAATTGTGTTAAAATTATAGGTCACTGAATCAAAATAAAAGTATAAAAATGACCTCCTATTATTAGCTTCCTCACAAGATCCAAAGCTTACTAAGAAAGTTGTAACTCAATAAGATCTTTCGTGACTGGGATCATGGAAAGAATGCACATTTGTTCTATTCATTACTCAGTCCCTCTTGTAGGTGATTTCCTGTGTGGTCTCCAAGGAATGATGGCATTAATTGCAATCAGACATACACTAAGCATTAGTGAGTTTGGAGGAAGAGAAAAAAAGACTACAGTGGATGATTTGAGTCTCTGAAATAGTTGAAATAGTTCTCCATGCTGTGCTGGAGAACTACCTGCAGGAATATTCCCTCCCCTCAATTGGGCTTGTTCAAAGAGTGGGGAGAAAAAGGCAGTTTTTCTTTCCTTTCCAGCAGCAAGTAGGAACAGTGCTCCTCAGAGGTGTTCAGAGGGAGTGGCAGGAAGAGTTGAGGGAGCAATGGTCGAAAGCAGGCTGAGTAATAGGAGAGTCACCTGGCTGGCTGCGTCCCTTCTGCAACAAAGCCTGTCTGGCTTGCCGATTCGTAGATGAAGACACACAAATGTAACTGCTGGATCTTAGCATGCAGCAATGTTTTAGTTTGTGTTTTTCCTTGGGCCATTGAAGACCTGGAAGAGTGAGGACAAGAGCTCAGTTATTACTTTGTCAGTAGATCGTATCTTGCCTGTGTTAAGGCTTCAGGCTTTAATATTAAAAATGTTCCATGTCACGCACCCATTGTTTCTGCCTTTTTTTCTGAGATAATATTGCAGCAGGTGTCCAGCTCACAGAGGGCTTAAAAATAGTTTTGATTTTTTTGATAAGGAAAAATTCCGTTATTAGGGTGGTTTTTATCTTGGTGATAGAAATACAGGTCATAATAGGTGTGTGCTGAACATACTTTGAGATTAAACTGAACATGACTAATTTAGTGAAAGGTAAATGCAAGTAGTTGTCATTCAGTCAGACTGAGAAAAGCTGTTCCTGGACTGAAGGAGAGCTGCTTCACTTCTTGTTTCTTGCAAACCTAAACTACCCCAGGTCAAGCATCTTCTGCTTTTCCACATCTTCCTGGTTGGGCTGTAAGTAAGACTCAGTCATATGTCAGGAATTTAAACAGATATGAATAAGAAGCTATCGGGAAGTCACAGTTTTTTTAACATTACCTCCAACAGCAAATAAGCCCAATGTGTCCATTCTCAGAGGAAGAAGGACTGCCCTTTGAGCCACTCAGTTACTAGTGCCAGTGTGGACTTCTTCATCTGAATCATCACAACTGCAGCAGTGATTGTTAGTTTCAGGCATCATGGCCAGAAATAATAATTAATTTCTCAGCAGTAACTAGGTCAGGCTGGAGGATTCTGTACAGCTACATAGTGCCAGACCTTGGCTATCACAGAGCAGTTACCTAGTGGAGGATAAGTGATGTTTATGCATCACCAGCTTGACAATGTAGAGTCTTTTCCCTCTTCCACTACCCAGCCTTTAAAAGAAACTGATGTACCTACTTATATCTGTATTTCCCCACCTATCACTAGCAAGGAAATGTACTGTTAAGGCAGCCTGCCTGTTGTCCACCTCCCTGTGTCTTATCCAGAAGCTCCTGAGCAACTTCACAGTGAAGATACTTGGTAGATCTGGGTCTGAGGGAAAGTTTGCTCCTGCAGAGATGTCAATATTTGACTTTTGATTACCTGCAGATATCTGAGAAGAGTCTGGCAGCCAACATTATTGCAGATTTTCACCAAAATTTCTGATACAGAAGGCGTAATTAGATACATAAAATGATGGCACACATGGCATAGTTTAGCCAGCTGGCTTGTGTCTCGCTTAAACATATCCACATCCTGTCTTTGTTATGAATTCCCTTGTGGCAAAGCATACAAATTTTAAATTTGCTGTCTGGTAATGATGGAAGGTGAACCCCATCTGCATCACAGAAGAAAGTAAAATATAATTTCCTTTGGGTAATGAGAGCTTAGGAGCCTTTAAGAATGAAACATGGGTGGGACCTAATCAGGATGCTGTGGCGTGGCATGTTTTATGCTCAAAGCAACACAGGAACATGTTATTCCAGAAGAAGATAACAGCTTCTCAGTTCCCACTGTCACCAAGGAGACACCATGTCGGTGAAAACACATCCTTTGGTTTCCTAGCCCTTTCATTTGGGCAGCTGGGTACATCAGCCCTGCAAACCTGAAAGCAAACTCAATTATATTGCATTTATCTTTAGTAGCCTAGAAGTATACAGAACCACCTGGGGTTACTGAGGTGTGAATCTGAGCTGTGCCGCCTGTGGTGTGGCACACCATTTCCTCATGGGGACTGAAGTGTAACCATGGCCTCCCACGGAGTACTTGCTGGTGTTCCCTGCTGTGGGCAGCTTGGCTGCCCAACTAGGGGATGGTATAGAGCAAGACAGGCCACCTCTTCCTTGCTAGGGCCTGCATGTACATCTTTCAAATAAAAATAGACCTGGAAAATAGATCTGGTGGTGTAGAAAATGCTGAGGAATGTTGCCTTTGCAAACTGTAGAATAAGCATAGTCTTTTTCTAACGCTGACTTGAGGAATAAAAGACTTAAGCTGCCTCATCAGGAATCATTTACCAAAGACTAAAAGCCTTAAGGGAGGGACTTTGTGGATGGCAATAGGGTATAAAATGCTGAAAACTGACCACAGGTGCGCCTACTTTGCTAGGACACCCTCTCTTGCAATAACGCATAATAAATTGCTGCTTCACTAGTATGTCTACTGCGAGTCCTTCCTTAGGGCCACTGGCATTTCTAACAGTGGGCTGCACCATCATCCCTCCTCCTTGCTTCGCTCACCCTGTCATGTTCATCAGTAGCAAGGTGGATCCAGCAGTCAGCATCCTGGAGATGAAGGGATGGGACTTTCTGTTCCCCTCCCAGCTCTGGGAAGAGCTAGCAGCAGGGAAGGCTGCTCCCCTGCAGAGGACCTGGCTGCCTATGGGAGAAAGCTCTTGCTTTACAGCAACAAGAAGGGCAGATATTTTTCCTTGAGTGTTAACTCCAGTCTGGCCTTGGGCTTTTAAAGCAACCAGATAGACACATATGCCCCTTACAAAGACAGAGTTAAGACCCTGTCTTAATGCAGATACAGATGCAAAGTGACCAGCCATGCGCTCCTACACACACATTTTGATTGTCTTTCTGGGTGTCTTTTTCACAAGCACAGTTTTTCTGCAAACAGCAGCAATTCAAATGTAAGTTAGAGTACTGGTTTTGCTCAGAAGGTCTTTTAATTGCTTATCTGCTTCTGTGTTCTCTCCTTCATAGTTTTCATTCGTTCTTGCCTGGTGCCTTTTTTACTGTGCTTGCTGAAGGCAACGCACAAGGGCTGCTCTTTCCTGACAGAGCTTGTTGTCTTCAGTAGCTGGGCAGGCAAAGACAACTCTGCTGTGAATCATTTTGTTCCTCCAGTGTAGGAGTTCCCACAAAGGATGATTAAGGGGGAAAAAAAAAAAAAAAAAAAAAGGGAGTGTCGTCAACATTTGCTCTTGTGGTATCAACTACTAAGAAAATTTGTCTGCACTTTAGTGTCCACGCCTATTCATGCTCCTCAACAGACACATGCAGCCTCAGCCTTTCAGATGATGGGGGTACCTTGAATCTGAGAGATGGAGCTGCCTTTTTTAATGCCTTGTGAAGATTAGAGAAAGTTGTAAGCTGATAGGTCATTCAGATGGGCAGATTCACTTTTCTGAGCCATCTAGATTGTTCCTCAAGAAGTTCACAACCCAACCCCAGTCTAACCAGCCTCTCCTCTTCCAGAGCTTCCTCCACTGGGTAGAAGTTATTGGCAAGGAAGCATCAGAGTAAGTCAGGACTTCCCGCAGTTCCCACTTCATGCACAGACAGCATCAACAGCAACAACCAGCTGCAACCTCAGAGCAATGGGCCACAAGAAGGCATCACTCAGGTTTCACCACTGCTGAGCAGGACAGCCCTGCTAGATGAGTGGATCAAGCAGGATAAACTCAGTTCCCCTACAAAAAAAATCCCCAAAGCGCAGCTGCTCAGAGCAGGAGAGAGAACCACTGTGGGATGCAAGACTGACAGCAAGTCAATACCCCCCACCAGAGAAAGAAGAAAACTGTGCCATTACTCGCCCACAAAATGCTTGATCATGACAAGGATTCAGATAAAATTAAGCCAACCAAAGCGGGTTGATGGCTAGGTCAGGTGCACCGTGCTTAGGTCCAGGAGGGGCTTCTATCCATGCACAACAACTCCTCAGTTTGACTTTCTGCCGGAGTGGTTTACACCCTCTTCCCTGAACACCTTGGACCACCAGCAGCCCAGCTGGCATCCCCACAAAGCTCTGACCAGCACACCGAAGAACATAGCAAATGAAGTAAGCCTCTAACACCCTGAATACCTTTGTGAACCTGCTGCACAGCCAACAGTACATCAAGGCAAAGAAGACCAGCCAAAATTCTTGGTATCTTGTGTCTGTAATGAAGGCTGACAACTTCAGATTAACATCTGGACCTCCCCCCAAAAAAAGATGGAGTCCAAGATGTGAAGCAAGGTAACTGAGAAAAAAAATCATCTTGATTCTCCATCTCATCTGGAGAACTCACCTCAAATGTTTGCTCTTCTGCAAAGCTCTACAGTGATGCTGGGCCTATCCCAGGGGCAGGATTCATTGCCTCCAACTTTACCTATGCAAAAATGAGGTGGATTTCTAAGCAAATCAACGTCCACAGAGAGAGAGCACCTTGTATGGAGGTCAGCTCATCTCGTCCAACCTGAACCCCTCTTCAGGGAGGGCCTACAGACTAAGTTAAATTAGAGGCCTACATTTTCAGGCAGGCATCCTTCAGCAAGACAACTCCCCTCCTCACTCTCCTAAGCTGCTTCCCACATGCAAAGCAGGAATAATCACACTTCCTTCCTTGGCCCACAGTTGCACAACCAAATGTTTCAAAGATCATGCAATAGTGGGAACACAGAAATTGCAATAGACTCACTTAGTTTAGCTTTCACTTCTTTCACCCCCAAATTTGATTCATAACAAACAAAAGCAGAAGGCAACATTTTTGCAAAGGACTTTATCTGCTCAGGATCCCCAGGACTCCTCACTAGACTTCCAGTTCTGGACAGCCAGCTGTAGGCTCTGAGGAACAAGCAGCTCTCAGTGATCCGCTGGTCCAAGCAAGCTTTCTAACGACACCACATTAAAGTCTCTGCTGTAAAACCAGAGTTATTTCCACCTTTGAAGATGGAGTGTGCACATTAAAGCTTCCTAAGGTCAATTTTATGGTGCTCTTCCAGAGACAAACTACATTATAGTACTGATAATGCAGAAAACAAATGAGAGAAAATAAATGGTTTTTTACTTATTTGGAGCATGAGAACTAGCAACAGATAGTCATAGACACCAACACTCCAGCATGCATAGGACAAGGCAGCAAGAACTCTCATTTCCACACCAAAGCTGCCTTAGCTCTTCAACCAGTAACAAAATTCCCATCAGCTGTGGCAGGACAAGTTGTGGACCCTCACCTGAGGTTATTGAAGAAATGAACTGAACTGTGCCTATAACCAAGCACCAAGCCATCGCTCCTGGAGGGAAGGTGCAGTCTCTTACCCAACCTGCTATGGTTGACCAATACAAGGATTCGAAGTGATGGCAGAGGAGTGAGGAAGGCTCCAGTGCTGACTGCCCATGGGAGGATCATCGCTGAACGCTGCTGTCTGGGGCTGTCACTGGCTCTCCTCTCAAGTCATTTAGTCATTATTTTTTCCCAATCATTTTTTTATTAAGAAAAAGTTAGACAAGCAGGTGGGGCTGCCCCTAAATGTCCAAAATGCAACCACAACAAAATTTTTGTGATTTCAGAGTGAAACCACCATCACATTGTCATCCTGGTAATGAACTTCTCATCGCAATATTCCTGACTAGACTCCAGCTCCAGGGAGCTGCTCCAGGAGTTTATTCCCACATTATGAAGCAGGAAAAACAGTCTCCCCCTAAGCCTGACTGGAGATACCAAGGTAGAACACACTGCAAAATGCAGTGCAAGGGCTGGAAGGAGACACACAGCACCTGAGGTTGAGTTTGCAGCCAGGCTCCGCTCCTGATCACGCCAGGGCAAGTCCACAGCAATGCTCTGGCTCTAGTTTTAGCAAGGAAGCCACAGCAGGTAGCCAAAACCTGAACATGGACCAGCAGCCTCAGGGCTGACGACAGCGCCAGCAATTCTCAGCTATTAGAGGAGGAGCTATTGGAGAGGAACAAGGTGTTCACAGAAACAAGGTGATGTGCATCTGGCATGATGCATATGAACCACCAACCCCATCATTTGCAAGGGATACCATGGGATCAGCTTCATGGAGACAACGTGCTGCTCACAGGACTCTTGGCACTCACACAAAAGCCCTCTGATCCTTCCAGAGTCTGTTCAATAGCTGCAGCTGGATGAAGTAACAGAAAAGGAGCCTTAGCGATGTGTAATGAGCACAGTCTGGAAACTGCAAGCCAGTCAAATGTTGGGTTAAAGACAAGTCCAGGCTGGTTTCCCAGCATTGCTTCCACCTTCCACATCAGCAGTGCCAGCAGCAAGTGAAGGTGTGGGCTGAAAATGAAGGAGATCCCTTTTCCAGTCCTGGGGTCTCACAGGAACCAGTGGGAGAGAATGGGAACAGCAGCAGCTCATCAGTTGTGGGTTCCAGGTTCAGCCTTTCGGGTACCCCATCTGCAGTGAGGGGCACAGCACCCATCCTCCTTAACACTAGGCATCAAGAAGACCACTGGTAGATGTTAGGAAGCCAAGGGAACTCCCAGAGGTGGATATTCAACAGTAAGTGAGTGAGGATTACAACATTTTGCATCAGCTTTGCATCTCAACTGACCCAAGCTCAAACTAGTCATTTGAGGGTTTATTGCTTCCACATTCAGGCCTGAATTTGAGACTAACTATGGATTTCCTTGAGAAACAGAAGATGCATCACAGACTCACACAAGCTGAAGACACTTGTAAATTATTCTGAGATATTCTGTAAGCGAGCGATTCCCTTGCTGCGAGGTTAGCAATGTGAATGGGGCAGCTACGTGGAGACCACGACCAGCAATGCTTAGGGGAAACTGAAACCACAACAGTATGACGGTGTCCAGCGCAGAATTATGTGCAAACCTCCCTACCACCCATTCTGCAAACTGAGACTTCCTCTTGACTTATTTTTAAAATGTTCTCTTTTACAATTACCACTTTTCAGGACAGGATCTAGTGTACTCTTGACAAACAGATAACGGGGGAATTCCACTCGCTACCCCTTTAAAACCATGATGTATTTTGATGCCGAGAAAAGCAAATCTCTAAATTAGTCCCACTGAGCCATCACCAAGAAGAACACTTGCAATGGTCCCTTCTCTCTTTCTCCAAAAAGACACTTCTCTGTGTGCAACCCCAATGACTCACTGCTGGTCCTGTCAATCAGAGATGTTCTTACCATTGGCAAGACACTGCCTTCATCTCCATCTGAAAATACGGGCTGCTCTCTTCATCTCTATATTTTGTTTTCTTTAGCTCCTGTAACACAACGGTCTTGAACTGCTTAAGTATCAAGCTTTGGGAAGTGAAAGCCCTGGAACAGGCTGCCCGGGGAAGTGGTGGAATCACCGTCCCTGGAGGTGTTCAGAATAATGTGTAAACATGGCACTTTGAGACACGATTTAGTGGTCACGGTACTGTTGGGTTGATGGCTGGACTTGATGATCCTAGAGGTCTTTTCAAGCCTTAATGATTCTATGATTCTAAAGGCACAGGGAGGAACGTGTCTCCCTGATGTTATTAGAATAAGATCTGTTACTTTTTGCAATGGTATCTGAAGGAAACTGGACAAGCCCCATTCCTGGAGATGCTGAAGGACAAGCTTAAAATTGAAGGACAGGGGAAAAGTTGTCCTGGCTGTGCTTCAAGTTGAAGGGCACTTGCCCTGCTCTGCTGCAAGTGGGCAACGGGATAAACTCAATCACAGAAGGGCTGCTGTAAAGAGGAGACTCACCTGTGCCTGTGCCCTTGAAGGCAGAACAAGCAACAACAGACTTAAATGGAATGACAGGCCAGGGAGAGACCCTCAGCAGCCCTTCCAGCCCTGATGGCCCTTCCAGCCTTCACTCCTCAGTCCCCATTGCCCTTTCAGTCCTCCTGCCTCGAGGCAGATGAGCAGCCACAGAGGTCTGGAGGAATTTCTTGGATTTCACCACCGTAAAGTACATCTTGACGCTGAACAGTAACTTCCTAAAAACCAAAACAAATGAAGAAAAAAAAAAAATTCCAGCCTTATGTCATGGTTTTTATCTCCCTTCCATCAATGGTTAGCTTGCCTTCCAACACACCAGACCAAAGCCAGCAGGTTTCAGCAGCTCGTGCTTCACTTTCTGGCCAGGAGGACAGAGCCAAGCCCACCTCCTCTGGTGCTGGCAAGAGCAGCTCTGCTGGCAGGGCCAGCAGCACGTCCCTGGCATCCCAACACCACCCTCAGCCAGCCTGCAATGGGCGTGGAGAGAAGACCCAGGACATCAGCAACTGCAGCCCCGTCCACGAGCACTCGGTGGGCTGCGGGGGTTTGGCAAAGCTCGGCCCAAGTAAGAAAAGCCTCTATTTTTCTCCCCAAAACACAGCCGAAATGGCACATATCTGATCTGCGTAAGAAAAGACCAGCTACATATACTCACTTTTCAGAGAGGAAATGTATTTGTTCCTGGCACCAATTACGAAAACCCCTCACCACATGATGCAAGAGTTAATTTTAGCTTGTATCAGTCTTTATCACAACAGTGAAGGTTCAAGTTTCACCTAACATCACAGTCAATTAGAAGCTCAGTGTGGAGTTAAGCCCCAGGAAGATTGAGGCTGGAGATCGCGATGGTGTTTGGCACAGCCTGGCTGGGGGCCGCGTGCCCTCAGCACGGTGTAATGGAAACTCCAAGGCTGCTCAGGGAAGGTGGAAGTTCAGCAGAGAAGTGGTTGTGTCACAGGAGAGGACCCGGGGAAAAAATAAAAAATTCAGCAAATGCATAGTTTAGAGGGGGGGAAAAAAAGAAAAAAAAAAAGTGTTTCCCCAAATAAAGGCAGCAGCCCAAGCTGCCCCTGCCAAGAAGGAAGTGAAGGACACAACACAGCATCAAACAGTTCCTGCCAACACTCCCTAGAGTGGCTGTTGAATGTGGTGGGACAGACCAAAAGAGATATCCCTGTTGGAGGAGTCTTATGGCCACTCACATGGGGCAAAGGCTCCAGGTATTTCCCTGCTCAGCAGGAGACACTCTCCCAAAACCATATGGGGCAGCTGGGACTGAGGTCCATGCCCAGACACTGAGTTCCCTCCCAAGAAGAAGAATTCACTAAGGCTGAAGATGCTGTAACGAAGTCTTCAGCTTGGGAGGGAAGCCAGCACCTACTAGCTCTGGGCACAGACCTCAACCCCGGCTGTCCCACCTGCTTTCTGTGCAGTTGCTGTGTATGTGGGGCTTCTTTAGACATGGCCTTTGGGAAAATCCACTTTTACTGCACAAGGTTACACATGGGTGGCACGATCGTATTTAGGATAGCATCAAACCCAAAAGGAAACAGTGATACCATGATATTGTGAAACATCCTCATCAGCTACTCTCTGTTCCACTGACCTAGCACTTCTCTGTGCCTCTCCAAGCTCTTCCTAAGGCTTCTTTCCCCTGAAAAACCACATTGTGTTGCTCCCTACTCTGCTACACTGGCTAAAGGGTGGGGTGCTGGGTTTGCGGGGGGAGGTTGGGTTGGGCTTTTTCCATTGCAAAATCATCTATTAGCCTCAACAGGACCAGGGACCATCCTGCAACGGAGCAAAGTGACACCCCTGCAGCTCCCTTGCGACGAAGGACAGCGAGCGCTGATGCTAATTCCTTCAGCCTATTTGGAAAAACAAGTTTACACGTGAGCTTTCAATTGGCTCCGTCTCTGTTTAACTACTCCAGCTGTGAAACAAAGTAAGTGAGGGACAAAGCGCTACAAACAAGCAGCGTGACCATTTCAGAGGGCTTTTTGTAAGCTTTAATGCCAAACGCACTAAATAGATTAACTTACAGCATAAACAAGCAAGTAAATCTTTCCCCCAAGGCCCTGTGTATCCAAAGGAAGCTTTAGAAGTTGCTTCCTGCCATTGTGGAGGCCCTGCTGGGAACTCAGGAGCCTTTTCAGTCCCTGGCTTGGTTGCCCAAAACCTTCCATTTACTTCCAGCACCGCTGGCTGCAGCATCACAAAAGACAGATGACGGCAAGGACGTTTTTGGCCGTTCCCCATCACCCTCAGGCCAAAGACAAGTGGGACCACTATTCACACACGCTTCCAAAGCTCAGAGGGGTGTGAGCCCCACTATGACCAGAGGACTCGGCAGAACTGCAGCACCACCATCATAATTGACGAGAACTAAGGAAATCTCCAAACAGGGACACAGATCAAGGAGAGGTGGGCATCCATCCAACAGTGGGATGACCAGCAGTGGCCAACCTCACCGGGCTGTGAAATGCTTGAGGATGTTCAAACAGCCCACACCACAGAAACATTGCAGCAGCATCTGCAGCTGCCATTTGAGAGGGTAATGACAAGGCTAGAGCACAAAACCTTTCCAAATGCTGTGTTCACCTCTGGGAAGTAGAAGGCTCAAGATCTTTCTGGAGGCCACCACTGCATCCCAGATGTGCAAAACTCTGCAGATGTGGAAAAGAACAGGCTGTACAAAGGGAAGATGCTGGGACTGGAGAACTTGGGTCATCCCACCACAACAGGTGAGGTCCAAGTCCCTAGGCTCTTCCTGGCTGAGGGCAGGACCCTGAGCTGGACCATCCTTCGGCCTGGCCTAGTACAGCCACCAGAGCTACATCCCTTTCAGCCCAAAAAGCCATGAAGACGACAAGCTGAGACGTACCCTCTTCATGTGAAGGCCCTATCCAGCATTCTCCACCCCTTCTCCCTGGCACAGTGACAACATCTGAGGTGACATGACAGCTGCAAGGGATAAGGAGAGCACCTCATCCCTGAAGCGCCTCCAGCTAGGTTGGCACAGCCCCAACCTGCAGGCCTCCCACATGCAGAGCAAGTCTCCAGCTCCGCCCAGTCACATATCACAGGAGCAAGGGGTCTAAGAGCTCACATAGCAAACACAGCCTGAACCCTTTCCAGCCCCCAGTTCCTCCAGTCATGGACAGAAGCATCATGGCACACGAGACCGGTTCCCTGGCGCAGCTCTTCACAAGAAGCCAAGCTCCTAGGAACCAGCACAACAGCAATGGCAAGTGCCCAGTTTCCAAAGTCAAAGGCTACTTCCTTCATCCTCAAGCAGCACACTCATGGTGGTGTTCTGGTTGGACACCACAGGGAGTAGGTGGGACACCATTAAACCTGCTAGCCTGCCATCACTTCTAAACCCAGTGCCATAATCTAGCAGCTCAGGGCCCACCACAAAGGAGGCCCCCAGGCTCTAGCTGTGCTCAGTACCAGCAAAAGTGGATTTAGACCCATGTAGCTATCCCTTCACGCCATCTGAGCTCCCTGAAGGACTAGACATCCACCAGCACTCAGACCACATCAACCTGGAACAATCTGCATTTAACGAGCAGTCCTTTGTGGACCTTGGGCTTGATTGCAATCAAGCTAATTGATCCAAGGAGGCAAGCCTCAGGCAGGAACTCTCTCAGATGAGCAGGATTCACACACAGAGATGAGGAGCAGCAGGGATGTTGCCCAGAGTGGGTCTGCAAGGCTGGGGCTTGCTCAGTCAGATGCCAAAGCCTCCACACCCGAGAGCCGCTGTATCTCCATCCCGCAGCCGCGGGCGGTGGGAGGCTGCACAGGGCAAGCGGACCCGTTTGTGAGCTTTGTCAACACAAAGACACCGAGAATGAAGAAACATTTGCAGAGTTTCACATGTACAGATTGCCAGAAACAATGAGAAAAGGGAAATGCCACCTGAAAGGATGAGAGCTTGTTTGCAGAGAAGCCTCCGAGCTGAGGGTTTAAATAGACACAGAGCGATGGGGGAAGCGGCTGAAAGGGGAAGCGCTTCATCCTAATTTGAGACAAAGAATGGGCCTTTGTGGAAGGGATGCAAAACACTTGTGCAAGCTTAAGACAACACCGTCCTTCCTACAGCGAGCACAGACCAGCCGCACACCCATCCCGCATCTCAGCGGACCTTAACCCAACACTGGAAAGACCTTGATCCTACAGCACAAAACCCTCCAACAGAGGATAAAAAAGATGAATTCCCTGCTGCAGCAGCTGCTAAGGACAGTCACAAGACTGGGTTGAAGCTGAGCCCTTCCTGCTTGGCTGGAGCAGCATCGGGCAGCCGGGAGCGGCGTGGCCAGGGGATGATGCTCAGGGTGCCCTCCCACTCCCAGGCACCCTCCTCACATGAGCTGCTGATGCCAAGATCTCGATTCTGCTTAAATTCACCTCAAAATAAGGACCAGCAGCATTTTAGGAGCACCCGAGCTGCTCTCACCCCAAGCACTGCAGGAATTTTGGGCAACGAAACAAAGCATGAAGGAAAGCCAAGCCCCAGCCCCATTTCTCTCACAAACACGGAGGGTCCCCAGCAGCACCGAGAGCCATTGATCATTGTCACAGCACCACAGGATCATGTCACCCGGCCACGCAGCCTCTTCCTATTCCCCTTCTAACTCAGCGAGAGGGTCACACTCCTATCTGTTGTCTAGAAACATCTGCAGCCCTTTCCACTGCCCGGCCAGCCCGGCACAGCTGGGGAGGGAGCTGGAGCCCGCTCTTCCCCGCGCACACCGCGGAGGCTTCGGCAGCCCTGTTCCAGGAATGGTGCTGTGCAGGTGGGAGCGCAGCTGCCCCGGGCAGGATCCGGCCTCCGGGCTCTGTCTTACCACCCTCGAACCTGGGTGAACTCTCAGATGTGGCAGGTTACGGTTAAATACAGCAATCGCGCTGCCGAGGAGAGGACACCTGAGACGAAAACAGCCAAACCTCGAACACGAAACCCCGCCACGCTGTTTCCAAACAAACCGCGCTCCCCGTAGCATCGCGCTGCCTTCCCCAGCTTCGCATCTACAAACTGAGCAGAGCATCTCCCACTGCCACACCCCGGTGAAGGGAGCGGATCATCCGACCACAAGCTGAAGTTGCTCTTTTCCCCCCCCCAGCCCCACAGTGGCAGAGCTTGAAATCAGAGATTACCAAGTCTGAAGGAGCTCACGCCTGGCCACTCATGTATTCCAGATGCACATGCTACAATCACGGCTTGCCAAACAGGATACGAGGCACAAGAAAATAAAGCATTTTATCTTTGAGCTTTTCCAAGAGGGTATTAGAAACAATGGGGAGGAAATACAAAATTAACACTGGAGAAGAGCAATTGGCAGTGCCCCTCACGAGCCTGTTCTTCGTTACAAGGCTGCCTATTCAGTAGCTTTCATTAGGAAAATCGCATCGCGGAGCCATTCCCAACGGCGTCCCTATTTCCTAATTAAGCTTCGCCAAAGGGCCGCGTCTTTTCCTTACCGCATGGCACACAATCACCACCATTAGCATTTCATCTCACCCTGGCTGCTGAAAACCCTGCAATTAAAGCCTCCAAGGAGTCACACAGGCGCGTCATCAGGGAGACAAGTTCTCACGTCGTGCTAATTGGTGGCCAAAGCCGAGAGCAGAAAAACGGGAACGTCGCTTTTTGGTCTCCATGCTGGGAAAGGCGCTTGGGAGCTGCAGCCACTCCCCGGGCTCCCACCCAGGAGGTCAGTGAAGAGGGCTCCGTGCCCAGTGTGTGCTGGTGGAAGGTCCTCTCCTCCCCTCTGGGCTGCAGCACCGGGCGATGCTCCCCGCAGCCTTGTGCGTATCACGCCCACATCACCAGCTGCGCTTTCAGGAAGGTGAACAACCGTGACCCAACACGCAGCGCAAGGTGGATGCAACCTTGGATGGTTTGCAGAGGTCACCTGGAGACCCCTGACGATGGCATTGGATGGGTGGGACCCTCACAAAGAAAGAGCTGCCTATGGACTGGTGGCAAAAATGTTCCTACATGGCTTCCAGCCATGACAGATAAAGCAAGGATGGGGGGTCCTGCAACACTGAGCCTCTTAGGGAAGCAGAGGGAAGTTTTGCAGAGGGGAGGAAAAGAGCATGAGCTGCAGCTATGAAGCCCAGTTCGCATCTACAGGCCACATTTTCCTCCACCGCAGTCGGGATTGGGATTTCCAGCCCAAAACACCTCCACAGCTGAGCACGGCTGCAGAGCAGCACCAAGAGAAGAGCTGCCGAGGTGCAGTGCGATGCCCATGGCAGGGGCATGGTTTCCATAGGAACCTCATGCCCCCTCCCCATCCTCTCACCCAGTGCAAGTTCAAAGTGCTGATGGGAGCTGAGTTCAGATGCAGCAGGAACCTCCCATCACTCAAAACCAACCTTGGGGCACTCACCTGAGCAGCTCTCCCTCAGCAAACTCATGCACAATTTTCCACTTGCAAAATAATAATCATGCAAAAAACGGGCAGCCCCATCATGCTGGGAACAGCTCAGCGGGTACCCAAAAAAGAGAAGTCAAAGCTCCCCCAGGTGAGCTGCAGCATGGCAAGGCAGCAGCGGTCCCCATGCCACTGGGGGGGTGTCACAGCCTGGTCCCTGCCGTGCAGACAGCCAAGCTGCTGTCACATCGGGCATCCCCCAGCCCCGAGAGCTGCTGCAGCACGGGGAGCACACCCCGCTGAGCGGCACCCCTCTGCCAACGCTTTTGTCTGGCTTCAGTTCTTCTTTCTCAGTGCCAAATTCACCTCTTCATTGTCACGTTCAGCAAAAGGCACAAGGTGACAGGTTTGGTTTGCTTTTCTCCAACCTGGGGCATCCTGTTCTCCATCCAGGGGGGAGGAGGGACCCCTCAGCCACACCGTCCTACAGCACCAGAGCTGTGGGGCTGCCGGTGCAGAGCCCTCACCCCCACCCCAAACCGATGCATGCTGCCATTACAGCTTCTCCCTCTGTACAAGCACCTCCAACACTTTTCATCCCCTTTCCTCTCACCCCGACCAGGGAGCAGGAGAGTGATGGCCACACGATGCTGGGGGAGCAGACAAGTGAGGTCCACTTGCTTCAGTTCCGCAGGACAACCCCGCGAGGCTGGAGCTGGCCTTGGACCAAACGCACCCGTTGCTTGTGATGCCTCAGACCAGGCTCCACGCTGCCCAGGAACCTGCGGTGCTTCACCCAGTTCCAGGGGATGCACCCGGCCGTGGCCTCAGCCCCCCAACCTCACATAGTCACTGACAGGGATGTAACCGCTGCAACCACCACCGCCGGGCTCTCGCTCTTTATCTTCTCATCTTTCTAGGTTTAAGCTCTAATCTGAGCAACACCCGGAGCTCCAAAACACTTTGCAATCATGTTTCGGAAACAATTTGCAACTCCATCCATGGTTTGGCTCTGAACAATACAGAAAAGAACCAGCCAACAGAGCCCTCCGACAGGCACGAAAATGAGATGCGTTGACGTTCCGCACATCCCCGGAGTTTGCAGGCTCTGCATCAAACCAGGGTTTAGAAAACTAATCTAAATGGGAAAACCCAATAAATTACAGCTGTTGAGCATCAGCCCCTTCAGCAGGACAAGCAGCGCCAGCCCGCAGCTGCCCCAGCGCGTTGTCGCCGCATTGAGAGCCCCAGCCGCAGCAGCACTGAAAACAAGCCTTCAGCAAAGTTAACGGGTGCTGGGGTGACAGCAGTGAGATTTTAATAAACATGAAAACAAAGGTCTGAAATCTCTTTTCTCCCGCTTTCGTTAGTGATTTGAATCAGCCAAGCCTTTTCCTCCCGAAGGGCTCACACCGTGCAGAGCAGCTAAACATCCTCTCGGGGAGGCTGCTGCAGAAGCCAGCGTAGCAGGAGGCCAGGCTGGGACTGGGCACCCTCCGGTCACTAAATGGGAGCCCCTGGGGACACTGTAAAGCCACCGAAGCTCCTGATGGAAGATGCTCTGTCACAGGCACAACTATCCGCACAGGCCAGCGCACCAAGCAGCGCGGGGACATCTCAGGGCTGGCGGGCGTCCAGACTCCGGTGCTGGAGGGGTGACAGGCTGCTGGGCTTGTCACATCCCAAACCACATCCTGTTGCCAAAGCGGAGCCCTCCCAGGGGTTACACCTCCACCCCTCCGGGCTGCGGGCACCCGGACGAGGGTGACGGGAACAACAGGCAACTCTTGGGTCCAACTCCCTTGGGTCCCTCCAGCCCAGTGAAGGGACCTCCTGGCGCAGCGACACGGGGTGACTCACTGCCACCCCCGCCAGCAGCCCTGCCAAAACTCCAGGCGGGGGCTGGAGAGCCCCCGGGATTTCCCGGGGAGCCGGGCACGGCAGGGTGCTCCCTTGGGACCAAGCAGGGCCCCACACCTGGGTGCCGCGGAGCAGAACAAGTACAGGGTCCAGAAACGGGTCACGGCAGCGGGGCCGCGTCCACGGCAGAGGGGGACACCCGCTCCTCCTGACCGGGGGGCACGGGGGGCCACGGACCTCCCTGGGCTGCAAGGGGACCCCGAGGGACAACGTGGGGCAGGGTGTCCCCTTCCGAGGTTCCACGAGAAAGCCCCCCCACCCCAGAGCCGGTGACAGCCCCACCGAAGGGTGTAAGTGGAAGCCCCCAGCTACATGGGACCCCCCCACCACAGCGGGGTCATTCCCCCTCCTGTTAACTGGACACGCTGTCTAGAAGCAGCCCTGCCGAAATCCCAGCCCGGCCCCCCCACGCCAGGCGGGGCACGGGCTCCTCGGTTACACCGACCCCCGCCTACAAGGACCCCCCTGCTCGCCCACCCCCTCCACGGGCACCAGGTGCACGGAGCCCCCCTCTTTACCCGGCCGCCCCGGCAACAGGCAGCTCCCCGGTTACACGGACCCCCGGACCCCCCCCCGGCTACACGGACCCCCCGGCCCCGCTCCCGGCTCTCCCACCTGGGGGGCGGCTGCCGCCGGGGCTCCCTGCCCATCCTCGGCGCGCCCCGCCGGGCTCCACGCCGGGCTCCGGGCTCCGCTCCCCGCCGAGCGGCACCGGCGGCACCGGCGGCACCGGGGCGGGGCTGCGGCGAGACCCGCCC
>JAVSBS010015402.1:0-48779 GCA_033124195.1 Coracias cyanogaster | reverse complement strand
GGTTAGAGAGATGTTAGGATGAAGGTTGGACTTGATGATCCTGGTGGTCCTTTCCAACCATAACGATTCTATGATTCAATGCTCTTAGGAACAGACCGAGTTTGTCCAGCTTTTTCTGTTATATACTTTATCACCTATGCGTTATTGTGTTCCCATACCTGCTAGGTGAAATTATCAGATGATTTTCACAGGACAAGAATAGGATACAGTGTAAGAAAAAACTTGAGTCTTTTACAGGAAATGGTCTTTAATGTTACCTTTCAGTACTATTGTCACTGCAGGTAGAACTAAATTGGAATGACTCTCTTTAAAAGGATGAAAGCATGGGTTTCTGCAGTGTAACAAGTATAGTATGTAATATTTGTGTGTGTGTGAAAAAGCAATTTAGTGCAAGGCTTCATATCCAAAATGGTAGAAGTGATTTATCCAAGTAAAATATCCTTTCAGAACAGTCCAAAACAGATTGGCAGAGCCACATTAACTGGTATGTGTTTCTTGTTAAAATTATGCCACTACTCTGTTTTTTGCTAGACTAAATGGGATTTTACCTGTAATTTGATGAATTACCAATTTTAGGAATTGGCATTAATTTTCTTTGTTGTGACAAATGATACTGCCGGGAGAGGTCTCAAGAATACCAAGTACTCCTAAGTTGTTAGTCACTGAAACTTAATAATGGTCGGGAAAACTAGTGATTGTAAAATAGCTATGTGACTTACCTTGTTTAACTTTGAAGGTTCTTTCAATTTATAAATGTAAAAGACTTCAAGAACTAATAAAATAAGCTTTGGTTATATTCCTACTGGAAAAAGCTGATTACTTTCTACCAATAGCTCAATATGCTTAGGGGTCAAAGTAGTATTTAGAGTTCCTAAAGAAGTTGGTCACAGATCGCTTCTCAAATTGTTTAGACAAAAAAAGGAGACCAAAAGGTATTAGAGATGTGGAACTTCCTCCTTGACCTGTTTGTTCAGTATCATTAAAACATACTGAATTATTAAATTAATCTCCTATTAAGTAACATGGATGTTAATATTAGCTTTTTGCTTTTGTAAGTCTGAGTATATATCTAGAAGACCATAAGGCGCTTGCTGTTATGGTTGCCTTTGCTAAATCCTCTTCTTTCCATGTGACATGTAATCTTCTGTTGTCACGTGGAAATCATACAATGCTTGTCTTCAATCACGTATTTCGCAGTGATCGGATGTTTAGATGTTGGTATAGCGGTGCTCTCTACCCGATGTGAGGCTTTGTGATGTTTTCTTGGCTGGGGTTATATTTGCTGTAGAAAGGCTGAGAAGCACCAGGGTGTTAATTAGGCTTTTTGCAATGTGTTAATTAAATTTTATAAATGCTTCTTGAGTAGATCCAGTGGAACCGGTTTTTGAAGTATAATACAAACACAATACACTCAGACTTCCTCCATAAACAAATGATTCTGATTCATCTTGCAGTATTTCATGAACTGTGCAGTTCTTTCCCGGTTAGTTGTGTGTTCAGTGAACACGGGGGTTGGCTTGCACACTCTCCATTTCAGATCTATATGTAACAGGCACTAAAATGATATAAAAAGTAGTTTTCTGGTTTTGTTCTTTCTTTGAAGATCCCTTGTAAGGTGATACTGAGATTCTCAAGAGCGAACAATTTGTTAAACACGGGGGTGGAGTTGATAAAACTGTAGGGGCAGAGGCAGAAATGCATATTTTCATATTTGGCACCTGTGTTCTGTACTTGATGGCAATCTATAAATATTTACATACTGCAAAAGTAAATGAGTTATTGTGGTAGGTGTTGCTGTTTCTTGCTTTGACAGGAACAAGGCGACTCTGCATCTGGGTTCAGTCACAGACCATACACGCAAGCGCAGCGCGTTGCATGCACAGCTTCTGCTGAAGCTGCCATTTTGTTATCTCAGTGTGTGTTCAAGCCTCCCTCTCTTTTATTGTTCCTCATGGTTATGATTTACAGTGTTAACTGATAGTTGGGAAGGAGCATTTCCGTTTGCCACTTTTCTTTCAGTATCAGTGTTCCCACAGTTTTTGTTTGAGCTGCATATATGTAGTAATATTTTCCTTAGGACCTGTTTCATACAGAGCATCCTCAACAACTCATGTGTTATACTTTGTTTCGGAAGAGCTCAGAGGGCCCCAGGTAAGGTGGTCAGTGTTGTGACAAATACTGTACAAATGGAAGTTAAGGCATAGAAGGGGTATTCTGGATTTGAGGAAGATGGGTGTGCTGCCTTTCTCCCGCTAGCACTGAATAGCCTAGAGAGCTGTCTACCACTAATGTAGGCCAGGAAAGGTCACCTAGGCCGTGAGGGAGCCGATCATATTGACGCACTAGCTCTGGGAGAAAGTTCTGCATTTGCAGTGTGATGTAGCTGGCCTGGTGGTCTATGAACAATTCCTGCATTTCATTAAACACTATATATGAATTTGATACTCTTAACAGGCAGTATAACAGCTGGATGAGCTCTCTTGCATAGTAATAGTATTGTTTTAAAGCAAGTGCCAGATGTAGGGGCTTACTGCCCACAGGCACTGGTCTGTACAGCTGCTAATATCAGCTTTCTACTCTCTTGTTCTGTCTATAGAATGATTTTTCTCCTTACTTCCTCAGATGTTATCCACCTCAGCAAACTCTGGCTCCTTTGCACTCTGAGGGCCTGTCATGGTGCTGATGGTCCCAGTTAAGCTGCAGTTAAATCTGTCCACCCTCTCTTCTCATAATCTCTGGGTTTACTTCTATTCTATGTCACATCCATAGAAATCTTCCCTGACTTGATCAGAAAAATCACTCACTGCTTCTGGGATGTTCGTAACAAACTGGCACGTTATTGGATGGATCGTGAGTTTAACAGGAGATGAGTGCTTGTTAGAGGTTTCAAATTAAAATGCTGACAAGCTGGAGCTGCTGCATTGCACCTGTTGCGTTGTTCGTGCTGGTGCTGTTGCAGCTGCCACCGCTATCCCTCCTGTATTCCTCAGTGCAAGGTCTGTATCTCTTTAGGATCTGGAGAACTTAATTGTGAGCTCTTCGGAACAGCAAATTATCCTCCTGTCTTATGGAAGCTACCAATGATACTGTGCCCATCAGGGCCTTGGTATATTACTGCTCTACATTTAATAAATAATAAACCAAATATATGTTAAGAGTATCCAGATGATTTAAAGTTTTCTGTTGCTTACCAGGGGGTATTCAGGGTTATCTGGAGTCAGTTTGGGGATGTTTTGAAATAATCATTTGCATTTATACTCTAAGAAGAGAGTGTCTTGCACTAATGAATAAGGGTTTCTTTAATCATATTGTACTCTCTACAGTGCTTAAGCAAAAAGCATTTCAGAAGCATTTCATAGTTAAAAGTTGAGCTGGTCTCTATTTCTTATAGTAGCCTTAAAATTTCCAACTGTTTCTAGCATTGCCTGTGTTCCATAGGAAAGATTAAGTGTATTAGCATAGAGAAAATTTTAACGTGTTTTACAGATTTAGTTAGTTAGCGGTGCTAACAAATATTACCTTTTTTAAATACCTCTAAAAGCTCTCAGATCTTCTTTTGGTGAGTGATACACATACATGTAAAAACCACACTCCCTGGCCAACATGGTGACAGTCTAAATAGGACAAGAAACAAACTAGAAGGGGTGGGGAAGAGAGGACAAACATGTTTATTGTTAGACAATAATAAATGGGTTTGGTATATTTTGTCAGGATTAGGTTTTTGGTTGCTTTTTATTGTGTGGGTTTTGTTTCTTTTACAGGTATGTAGTTTTGACCTTAGATGTGCCTTTGTTTAGAACCAGTTCAGGTGTCCTCAGAGCAGTGAGATGTCCAGACAAAAAGGAATTTCATCTGATCCTTCTTTTGAGTAAACTGTAACAGAAAAGGAAGAGTACAGGCATACAGCAGATCTCGTGCTGAGTGTTAGTTAGGAACATCATACTTTAACATGAAACTTGGGTGTATAAGCAAGATACTTGCTACAAGATATGAAAAGTCTGGGCAGTGCAAATAAACCTTTAGCTGGAGTAACATGCCTAGTTTTCAAAACAACAGGTCATAAAAGGTGAGAGTCCAGAAGATGCACAGGGGGAGTGATGAAAATTATCAGATTCCTAGAAAAAGTGCAGGAAGGGGCTGGATAAGTGCATCTTGTTTCTTCTAGAAAAGAAGACTGATGGGACACATGACGAGTCTTCAAAGAAGTGAAAGGTTGCTATGTACAAGAGAGGACCAAACTTTTCTATTTCCACTGTGCATGGGACAGAGAATACTGACTTTAAATTGGCAGAGGAACTCTAGATCTGTTATTAAGAAAAGTATTCTTTTCTAATAGTGAATGTAGTCAAGCACTGGAATGGATTGCTAAGGGAGGTTGTGGAGTCTCCAGCATTAACAATCTTTTTAAAAATAGTAATTTGGAGAAGTAGTGACACTCATTATTGATTCAGCCTTGGCAGAAGAAAGGATTAGTGACTTCCCAAGGTTCTGTCTCAATCTTTTTTCTAGGTGTCTTTTTAAAAAAAAGGTGTTAAAGCAATGCAGGGATATCCTGGACGAATGGCAAGAATTTACGGTGTGGCATTGCAAAAACGTACTGGTTTATGTCCATCCCTATTTTCTTTCACATTTGAAATATCTTGATAGTTTAAGTCATGTAAAATGTATTGTAACTTGAACTGCTGAACTGCACATTATCCCTGACTTTTTTGTAACCACTTTATTAGAAAGATGGTATGTATAAAAAGAAACTTCTATTAAAAAAAAAGAAAGCCTGCATTCAAGCAACTATGAGTTTTGTAATTTCTCCAATAGTTCAAAAACATCTTTGATGTTTTTATATATTAAATTGAAACAGTATCACTTTGGTGGCAGCCCAGACTATCATATGTGGACTATAAGTTTATAAATATGAAAATAATTTGAGATTTCAAAAAAACACTATGTTTATTTTAAGTGGCAAAGTTATTACAACCAAATCTGTCATTGGCTGGAAAAGCTAACAAAGGCTGAAAAATGCCTTTCAAATACAAACCTTATTCATCTGGTATTGCTTATATCTTGCAACTGTATTGTACTGGTCATCACTTAGTCCACATGATCTACATATGATTGTTCAGGGGGGGTTTTTTTGTCTTGATTTACAGATGACTTTGATGAGCTTGTGGTCAGTAACAATGATGTTGTGCTCAAAAATATCGCTGAAGATTTGCGGAATCGTTTACCCATGGAAGCAATGTTTAATTCGGAACATCAAGCTGTTCAGAAAGTAAGTTATGCATTATGGTGTCCTTTTGCGGAACCACATCATATATTTGGGGTCTATGCTGATTTCAGTTTTAGCAGTAGTTCATAACAGAGAACGAGCTCTGGATTGAGGTATAGGGAATCTCAGTTTGGTTCTCAGGTCTGTTGCTGCATGACTGTGTGACCCTGAGAAAGTTACTTCATCATTCTTAATACTTTGATCATAAGTTGTTTGGCAGAGCTTTCATTCTGTGTGGTATGGCACCTGTCACAGCGATTCTTTAATGCTATCTCTATAATAGACTCTTAACAGCCTCCTTAAAGAAAACAGAAATACAGGGCCAGCGTTTTGCTGTTGCCATAATGTGGGCAGGCCAGAAATCATTTCCAGCTCTTTTCAGATTCTGATGGCTCAGAAAGAGGTGGGCTGTGAGTTCTGTGGGAAGGGAGAGCACCTTTTCTACTTAAGCTGTCAGTATAGGTGGAAGGTTAACCCATTTCCCAGAAAAGTGGTGTGTGGCTCTTAAATGGGAAGAGTTGATAGGCCACATGGAGCGAGCCTGGGAGAGGGAGGCAAGAGGAGTAGGAGGATGAGATTATCCCCCTTGAAATCATGAGAAGGCAAGAATCCTGATTGGTACGCTTTTGATTGAAAATGACACCCCTGTTAATCAAGGGTGTTTCTAGATTGAGGTGTAAGGCATGAAGATGAAAATATTCAGACAGTTGAAGCTAAGAGGCGAAATTGCCCCATCTCCTAAATTTAAGCTATATTCTCCTCATTAAAATGGAAGAGAAAAAGCTTCCTTTACCCTGTACCTCCACTATAGCCAAGCAAACACTAAGGCGAAAAAATTCATGGCAGGTCTACTCAGCTGTTGAAGCCAACTTACATTCCTTTGTTGACTTCCACTTACTAGTTATTTCAGTGGAATTTAATGATCCAGTTTGCATGTGGGATTTCTATGGTTTAATTTTGATTTCTAAATTTTGAGTAGAGAAAAACATCTATCTCAGGGGTTTTGGGAAAGATGGGATGGTGGAACAATTAACTATGTAATGGTGTGAGTGAAATTAAGAGACTTGGTTATGTCATTCTTAGGTTTTGTTCTTCTTCTTAGATGCACCAGCATCCACAGCCCATGATTCATGTTGATGCATTCCTTTACGATGATGATTTTGTTGATTCATTGTGTGAGGAGGGGAAAATGAGTAGGAGCTACTGCACAGAGTGTGGCTCATACAAGACTGCATCTTTAGGTAAGTGCTCTTTTGGGAACACAAATTCAGTTTAGCTAAACTGGTTTATGCAGTGATTCAGCCGTGCAACACCAGCTGCTGCAGGACTTTGTCCAGACCAGTGCAGTACACAGGCCAGAATTATTTCCCACAGTCAATGGACGGAGACTCCTACACACGTAAGTTGAATTCAATTGCAGTGTATGAGTGACTCTAGTTGCCCACAAAGTCTGAGCAGGGAAGAGGCAGGGCTATGTACCACTGAAAAGGAAGACAATATTATAGAAGTCCATGCAGTAGCCTCAGTCTCCTCTTGCATACTGAAAAGCAGCAGAAAGCACCATCTGTCTTAAAGCTCTTGTGTGGTGTGGTACAGATCAGTGCTGTCGCCACTATAGCACAGGCATTGAAGGAGGAATGGTTTGTATGGAGAACATTCTGTTCCTTAAAACGTTAGAATTGAAATTCAAGCTATTAATATGTCTGCCCATAAAAAGGTTTTAATGAATTGTGTTGAGGTACCATGTTTCCTTTTTCACTTAAACAGTTCGAAGTTACTTTGTTTTGTATTCTTTAATATATGCCACTTTGCAGGAAAAATGTAATTCGGTTTCATTAAGGATTTCAAAATGCAGTGTGTAAGGGAAGGAATCCCCAGACTCAGGACAGACTACTTGACAGGCTACCTCTGATCTGCAAACTCTGGTTTTCCAGGGTCCCCAACACTAGTTCAGGCAGGAAACCATACAGGTTCTCAGTGGTGATAACTCTCAAATTAGTATTTCATTGGTTAATAACACAGTAGTTAGTACTGCCAACCCAACACCTTTGTTCTGTTCTTATTTCCCAGAGTTTATTTCGCATTCCTTTTCCCTCATGGAACTGAAGTTTCTTTATCAACATGTACTGCCTGACCTGACAGGAAAGGTAGTGGTTGACGTTGGTTCCAGGCTTGGTGCAGTGCTATTTGCGGTAACTTCCAGCACAGGAATTCATATTTTCTTACTATGACAAACTTTTTCCCTCTTCTCTGACTGCCTCCTCTTGTTACTCTTTTTTGGGCGGGTCATTCTGAGAGGCGCTTCTGCTCTGACTCTCTGAAGGGTATAAGGTGCTGTTTACTAGCCTTTTCAGTTCTTGGTCTGTTCCTCAGAAGAGGGAATACAAATGATCTTGCTTATGGAGAGGAAAAGTATGTTGTCCAACAGAGTAGCATATTGCTGTCACACATGCTGCCCTTTTGCTAGTTCCTGCTCTGTCTCTCCTCCGTAAGTAACTTTGTCCTCTATCTCCTGACCATGTCTATGTATAGTTTAGTTACGTTAAATTCCTTTATGAAGCTGACAAACTGTTAAATTACACAAAGGAAGACTTTGATATGAATTTGTCTCCAAAAACATATTGTCCTGCTCTGTGTTTTAAAATGCACATAAAATACTTCATCGAGAAACTTGAGTGCAATTTTGATTGCTTTTGGCATGGCTGGTGCAACATATGGCCAACAGCAATGCAAAACACACATTACAACTTTCTTACAAAAGTCAATGACTGTTTAGGGCTCAATCTTGGAAACACTTGAGCATGTAATTTTACTCATCTGAATAATCTAATTTTGGGACTACTCAAATGAGGAAAGTTGATCCCATTTGTAAATATTTGCAGCACTGGGTCCTTAAATGGTAACACTTTTGCTAGCCTGAATTTGTTCTGAAGTACCTAAATGCTTGTTATAGTAGAAGATAGTCTCAAATAAAGTAGGGGAAACGTTTTTTAAAAGAAGAGTTCTTTTTAATCCTGTCATTGGCTTGTATTGGAGGAGGGCTGACTTCACCTTCACAGGTTGCTTTTCTGCTCTTCTAAGTTGAATGATTTCAGAAAACATTAATAATTAGGTTGTAGTACATAGGTGTCTCAGATAGTCTTTATCTTTAGCATTGTTTATTTGCTGTTGTCGGCCAATTGTAATTATGGTGTTCGGTGGCGACAATGGCACTTAAAACCGTATCTTCCTTAGGGCCCTGTAGGCTCAAGTATTTGTACTTCTGTTTTTTTTTCTGATGTCTCCAACAACTTCCCAAAATCTCAGTCCAAAACTGAACCATTATTTTGGGCTTATTATTAAGGGATAATTTATCTTTTTTCATGTGTACCTGTGCACTTACTGAAACTGGCAGTAGTACAATTCTTAGAGGTGCTGACAAAGACTCTGTACCGAATGATGCCATTATATTACTGGTATGTTGTCCTCAATTTTCATTCTTTTGACTGTGTGTATGTCACATGTTTCTCTTTTTTTTCTCTTGCTATTTTCTTCTGTTCTCCCAAGGAACAAAAATGTACAGAGTCTTTTATTTTCACACTATTTTTGTAACTTGGTTTGTACTGCTTTTTTCCTTCTTGGACTATTTTCCATCTGTTTTGAGATTGAAGTGAAGCTTTCCTTTTTATTGCTTTGACATGTCTTTTTGGATCTCTTACTAAAATTTGTGAGACATAAGTGGGAATTGCCAAATGAGAAGCTCAGCTCTGAAAAAACATGTCATGTCCACTGAAAGACATTTCTCAACTTGCATTTTTAAAATGCTTTCTTAATCTTAACCTGTGTTTTACTTTTTCCATTTTAATTTAAATTTTTAAAACTTGTTTTAAAGTCATCACAGTTACTAAATTTCCTTTTCCTAATATAGGGTTATCTTTATAGCTCAGCATCCCAACTGTATGGAGTAGAAATGAATGCAGACTTCTGCCAGTTGCAAGAAATGATGATTACAAAATACCAGTTCATTGACAGAATAAAGGTAACTAAATATATTGTTTAGTGTATGTATTTTTAACCACTGTGTACTAGATATCACCTGTATGTGAGTGGCTGGTAAATCAGCATTCTGAGAAGAAGTTTCTGCAATTGCTTGTTTTGGTCCTAGACAAAGAGTTTGCATTAAGAAAAAAAGAAATCTCAGAGCAGAGAGGGAGAGGGGAAGTTATCAAAATATGGTAAGGTGTGTTGAATCAGCCTTTTTCCTGAGTGAGACATGCTGGCTCACACAAAGCATGCAGATCTTAGCTGCTTCTCGCAGTGAAATAAATGACATTATTGCCACTAACTTCTGTGAAACTGAGTATATAAAAGAGATTCTGGTATGAATAACAAAATGAAGTGTCTATGTTTCATTAGCATTAGCAGAAAAATGTTTGTAGGATTCGCAAATTTACATCTAAGAACACCTAAAGGACTTACGGCTTTAAGGACACCTACGGACATATGATATTTCCTTTCTTGGAATGTCAGTGTATATGTACCTTCTACAGGCAAAATGGGTTCCAAACAGTGTAATGTCATTATGGGAACCATTTCACCAGTGCCATTATGGAAATAACTACTACTGTTTTAATGAGAATTTTTTTTTTTTCCTTTTGTGGAGAACACCAGTTACTTTGTTAGCAGCAAAAGCTGGCAAATAAATGTGCTGGGTAAAATACTGTCTTCATTCAAGAGCACACGCATACAACACAGAATTGGAGTCACACAAAATGCTGGGTGTAGTCGTTTCTTGGAAATTAAAGTAACTAATTTTGAACTGGAAAGAAATAATAAGCATAAAATACTTAACGAAGGGTAAATAGTATCATTGGGCTGCCCAATTCAATCCCAGTTGCTGCCAGTTTATCCATAACCTTTGGCTTTTGCGTATGTTTTGTGTTTGTAACACCTTATTGTGATGAGGCTGAAAGTGCAGTTAGGAGCCCTGACAAGTTAATTCAGTGGACCTGGAGATTTCTGTGTGTGCTTTTCAGCCTTGCATATTTTTTATTATAAGCCTTTTTGTTTTTCCTTCACACCTTGTAATTCTGCTGAAGTACTCGTTTCAGAGCATAAAGATAAGAAGATAATACGTTTTCAAAGCAGTGCCTGAGGACTTAGCTATTTCAGTCTCATTAGATGCTAATTTAATCATGTGACTCCTGTTTCACACTGCTTTGAACATACTTCAGTCTCAGATTTTTATTTCACCCCCAAAGGAATCCTCTCTAGAGATACATACCAGCTTGAAAAATAGTCAGAATCCAGTTGCTGATAAGAATTTATGACTCAAATTTGAAAAAAATTTAAGAGACCCTTCTTAAATAACAATTGTTTTTCTAGGATATTCTGAATATTTATTAAAGCATGTTCCCAAAGTACAGCAGGGTGGATGATCTCTTATTTTGTTAAAGTACATGGAAAGTTGCTTAGCATCTTTTGCCTTTTGAGCAAACAGATGCCTGGGAGGGAAGTAAACAGTTTAGCAGAACTTAGGGAACGTGAAACCTCATTTCAGAAATTGCCTGTAATCATGAAAGGCTTGGTGTGTGTTCCATTGGACAACAGGGCAGTTTTAAAATCAGTTGCTGCCTCCTCTGTTCTGCCAGCATGCAGCCAAGCAGGTCAGGGAGCTGGTCCACCTGAAAAAGAACCCAGTAGAAAAAGTGGTGTTTTGGCTGGATAACACCTGGGTCTGGCTCATGGTGCAGCCACACATGCTTATGTGGTCCTACATTCCCCAACAGGAATGAGGATGCGTTTGGGGAGAATGAGGTGCTCAGGTCACTTTAGTCAGCACAGTCACCTACTCTATAAATGCAGACTAATTTTTAAGTTAAGGTTCCAAGTTTCCCAGTAGTTTAAGTGAGATTTTTGTACAGAAATTATGTGGGTTTGTTATTTTTGCCCCTTGAAAATAAGAGAGTAAAGTGTCCCGTTAGCCTCAGAAATAGTGATCCAAACCCCACTTACAGTCTAGGTACATCTGGGTTCTGATACGTGAGTTCTGGCCAACCTAGCTGAGGCATGTTTTGCCCCCAGCTGTCTGTCCTGTCCCACTGCAGGAGGCTGTGGCCTGTGTAACAGGGCGGCAGTCAAGCCTGTGTCCTTAATATCTCTACCACCCCAGTTTATGGTCTTTCTTTTTAATCTACAGTTAGCAGTGGCTTTATGCAGAGGACATGAGTTGAAAACCAGTACCAACTGTATTTAGGACTGCTGGTGGTGGCCTGAGTGGTCTGTCGTCTTTGTGTGCTGCCTGAATGCTTGAACTTCTTAATAGCTCCTGTACTGGTACAGTTTACAGCGCACTGTTCTAAGATAAATCATCGCCAATCCTAATTGTCTCTAAAAGCTCTAACTTCGGATGTTCTCTAAGTTCGGATGTTCACATGCACGAGGTGAAAGCAAAAATTTGACCAGTCATTCTGACAACTAAACTGTCCCTATTTCTCAGTGAGATAGTGCCTTCAAACACTAACCTATCAGTTCTGGGTGAGGTACAAGAACACAGTTGCTTCCTTTCTACTCGCTACAGGCAGCGGCGAACAGCTTGGCATGGCAGTGTGTTTAAGGAGGTAACGCTGTTTGTTTTACTGGGAGCACTTGCAGAGAACCCGTGGAATGAGCAAGAGTACATAATTTACTCTCCCAACAAGTATTGATATATTGTTAAGTGGGAAAAATGTTTTTCAACAGATAAGTGTTTTTAATAATTTCCAGTCAGAATTAAGAATTCCTTTTTACATGTGTCCAATATTGGAAGAATTTTACAAAATGTGAAACATTGAATCCATCAGGTTAGTATAGTCCCAGCACAAGGTCACACAGGAAAGGAAAGAAGTTGTCCAGATTTTCTGTCCGTTTTCAACATATAGGGATGCACTTTCAAAAAAATTTGTTGAATGCAAGTATTATTCAGATTGGCTTTCTCTGCCTTATCTCTTCAAAAGATGTTCCAGTGTATGTTTTTCCTCAGATTTGGGATGTGATATATTTCTCTGTGTTTAAAAGGAAATCAAACACATCTTGTCAGAGTGTTAATGAGCATCCATGTTCTTCTGTCACTATGATATCACCTGTTGAAAATATCCTTTTTGGTATCTGAAGGTAAATGGAAACAAACCAGCTCTTAGGGACTGGAGAGACAGTCGTTTAGTAAGGTAAAAGCATTTGCTGTCCTCCCATGCCATTCCAGCATTCCCAGTCCCAATATATGCTGTGAGAATTCACCTGTCAAACCTAGGTCTGTAGTGTCTTTTCTAGCTATAATCCTTTAGTAAGCCACTGAGCCTGAGAAATGCCTTTTAATATCCTCAAAAAAGCTTTAGCTGGCTTAGCTGCTTTCCTGAAATTAGTGAGCATTTCTGATAAAATATAGGTAAGTGAAATGTAACAGCCATCACCTCCTCTTTTATGGCACACAATGTTCTAGACCAGAAGTCAGATGTAGTTTATTTCACTTAATATAATGAATAGAGTATTTTAATTAGAGGAGATAAATATTATTTTTAGTTTTAGTTTCTTTAAAGTTGATTCTGGTTATTAACTTCAGTTTTACCTACTATGAAACCAGTGAAATCACCATTTTTGTGACAAATTTTAAATGGTGGTAGCAGATGCTGTATTAGGTTGACAGGCTTCATGGCTACTTGAAGACCATATTTGTCTCTTAAATTAATTCATGTCTGGTGAAATTTTTCTCCTTCAGGTGGTTCACGCGGACATCTGTACTCAGGCTTCACTTCTTCAGAAGGCTGATGTTGTTGTAATGAATAATGTCTTTGAATATTTTCTTGACAGACAGGAACAAGGCAGGTAAGCTATATGTCCGAACAAGTTATCTATTTCTTTGGCAATGTATCTGTAACCTTGTGAGTTATGGAAAACCTTAAGGTCGTGCTTTCTGAAGTCACATACATAAATTACATAAGGAAATTGTTTTAAACTACCTACACTTAATTGTTATACTTAACTGCTAAGGTGTTATGGCAGTTGTTCATTGTTAAACCCAGTAAACACTGCTGCTTTGTTTACCAAAACCTTGCCTTGAATCCTTGCACTGATCTGTTATAATATCTTCCTGTTAAAGGGTCTGAAATTACTATATCACACAAAGCTTAATCTTCAGAAAGGAGACAGGTCACTGGCTTGTGAACATCAGAGCTTTAATATAGATTGACTGGAAAGCATGGTTATTAGTTATATTTCTAACATACCTTCATAAGAATGTGGTAGCAAACAAATACATGGCTAAGGTTCTTCTCTTTCACGTAGAAGACACTCACAGATGAGCTTTTGCTAATCCAGCAGTATCAGTTTAAAATTTAAATAACTTTACTGTCCAAAGTTACAGCGCCTTTAGAATGGGCAGTAAAAAAGAAACGGTGCTTGTGTCTCCACCGTCGCAGCCAACAGTCTGACACTCACTAGGAGTTTCAGCTAAGGCTTGTTCTACTCCCCTGAAACCTGGGTGGTAATGTTAACCCAGGAGGCACAGGGTGGATGGGTGAAGGGTGGTGGGTGTTTCAGATTGCCGGCTTCCTTTCCAGGCACATGACTGATAATTCATCTGATTCCTGAAGAACTCAGAGGTAATGGTTTAATGTTGCATTAGTACCATGAAGACAAATGATATTTGAAGAATGCTGGAAATTAAATTCTTTTTAGTCTGAATTACTGTGCTGTGAGGAATGATCTGACTTGCAAAATAAGAAAAAAAAGGAATGCCAGAGGCTATGTTTAAATACTCCTATTGCTAATGACTTAAGAGAAGTATTTTGTCACGACTACAAAGCATGTATGTGAAGAGTAGCTTGTTATTAAGCTTGTGCTCTCAAAGACTGTGTTTTCTTCAAAACTAAAAGTTTAGAGACCAAATGTCGATACTTAATCCTAGTCCAAAGTGAAGGTTTTGACAGGACAAAATGACACGCACGTATGGATCAGAGTTTAAAAGTCACAAAATCTAACATTGTAAGACCTTGTGTTCCCTCTGTTTTTAATATGAAGCTTGATTTTGTTCCTATAAAGATAATTGCTTAGATATCAATGATGACTGATAAGCAATGTATAGCAAGTCTTTAAGCTTACTCTGCCTCTGGCCACTAAACTATGAAAGTGTTAGATTAATTTTATATCAAATATAGGGTTTTTCCTAAAAATTGGTGACCTACTTTTAAATACATTTCAGAGCTTGGGAATTCATCGCTTGTAATGTAAGGAAAAGAGGATCCTTATTAGTGACAGTTCCAAGCCTTAGAGAATCGCTCTCAAAGCTCCAGGTAAGTTCCCTCAGCCAGTTTTAGTCACCACATTTTGGTCACTTCCTATGAAAGCGGCAGTTCTGTCATTGAGGTTAGCTGCTTGCCAGTGTTGCTGCGAGGAAAGATATGTAATTTTGTGCATAGATTTAAAGATGTAGGATTCTGGATTCTGTTTCTGGGTTGACCACCAACACACCTTCATGTAACTGTGGATTGTCCCCACCAGTAAAATGGAAATCGCAGCCAATATGAATAGGCTACATGGATTGTTGTATTATAGTGTGTATTATTAACAATACCTTAGCTGTGAGGTTAAAAAAAAACCGACAAAACATTTGCAAAGCCGTATTGTAATGTGCACAAGTTTTGTGATAATCATATCTACGTCCATCAGACTTCATCCAGGTATAAGAGTAGAACCTCAAGAGTACAGATGTGTTTGTAAACTTCCAGAGGCAAAATCTTGACATGTTTTCTCTGTTTAGCTCTACATTTGCACATTGCCTTGAAACATCACAAACTGTTTTGTTAAGCCAGTGGGAGAAGGGGGCATATTAAAGAAGGACCTTTCCTGAGGATACTCTATCTTCTGACTTGCTGTCAGCGCAGAAAATTACTCATAATATGTCAGTATGAGCTGTTAGAAGTACAGATTAGGGAGAGATGTGGTCTCCCAACTAGCCAAGTGATGACCGTGAGGCATCTTGGATCAGTGATGTAGCTTTAAATTGTAGTTGGAAACAAACACAACAGTGCAACTTTCAAAGATGTTGAATGCCCTGTGTTGTTGCTGTTCCCTGCGTAATAACCACTTGTGATGGACCAATCTCTGTGTCCATTCTGCCATAGGTAATCAGTAGATTACAGTTGTTACGTGTATGATGCCTGGACAAATTATATGGGCTGGCTTCAGTTAGGAAACAAAACTGATCCTACCTGACAAGGTTATTTATAAAGTGGCTAGCTCGCCACAGTGGTCTGCTTTAGAGAAACTGAATCACTTGTTGCCTGTACGCTGATGGGTGAAAGGGTTCCCCAGCCCCAGGAGCAGCAGTGGTGTCTTTTGACCTTTTCATGGAGCACGCAGCTGAGAAGCCCTTTGTAGCCTGAATACAACACTCCCTGGGTGTAAAACAAGAAAGTACCTGTGATTCTTCCATGGTACAGTTAGCTGCTTCCTCAACACTTCTGTCAGAATGTTGTCCTCTGACCAGGATGCTTGGGGCTTATACATACGCATATAGAGAAGCAGTTGTAACATACTAGCAAAATATCTAGACTATTGACTGAGATAATTTTTAAGAGCTATCTTTATTCTCTCCTATTTAAGTTAAATGGCATTTCCAGAAATAAATTTATCATTGCTGCATAATTTGGAATGACTAATCTCTCTTACTATGTCTTGCCTTCTTCATGCTGTACTGACCTTGATACTCCTGCTGTTTCTCAGCATTGTGTTCATTTAAGGATGTGTTTTTATTGTTCCAGACAGATATACAGCTTGGCCAATGGGTTGAAGAGATGCAGCTGAACTATGATGTGTATATGGAACAGGATGTTGACAAAGAAGCTCTTGAACAAATACATCTATACAAGATCCTCTAGTACCTAGGAAGAATTACTAGTATCCTTGTAATATCAGATATTTTGGATCTAAAATGAATTTGGATTGATTTATGTGAATAAATCAAGTAAAAATTCTTACTGTGATTAATCTGAGTTGTATCTGTGGTTTGTAATGAAAAAGAATCTTTCGGAACAGGTTTTCTTCTGGAGGCGTCAGTCTCAACAGAGTATCTTGACTTTTAACTGGGAGATATCCTTATGGTCTAATTTTTGCAGGAATGTTAGAAAGAGTGGCTACATACGGATGCTAGAAGAACTTTTGTTCACTAGCATTGTGGACTGCTAAGAATAGTGAATCATTAACGTGAATGATAAGAATGCATTTAGTGTAATGTTACTTAGAAGCTGCAGTACATTAGAGTTTGCTGGTTTGTTTTGGTTTAGACCATTCATTATTAGAAGTGATAATATTTATTATTAACAGTATTATCTTTAATGATCTTCTCATGGAATTTGTAGGTTTTCTTTCCAGGGTCTGCTTGATAGCCAGAGCATCTGCTGGAATCAGTTATGAGAAGCAAGTCCTTCCATTTAATTAGTCATCCTTAAGGTGGCTATTAACATAAAATACCAAAAGACACTGAGGAGCCATTGAGAATTAATACAGCACGTCCGGGACGACCGAACTCTGCTCCATATCCAGCACTTCTGCTGGCAATGGTAGGAAGTGTAATAAGGGGTTAAGAAGCTGAAAATTCTGAACAGGTGTCACAGCTTAGCGGAGGCTTGGTGGTGGCGTAAAACATTGAAAATTCGTAACAGAGCCTCCTCAGAGAGAAAAGATCCACATACGCCCACCACATTTATATTTAGGTTTTACGTTCTAAGGATGTGAAGCTTTTAGTCAGCTGAAGAATGTTTCAGGTTTTAGCAAACGTTGACAATCCCAGCGCAAAAATATTAACATCAGGAGATCTGGATGAAGTGTAAATTTAGAACCATTGTTAATTTCTTAAAGTTTGCTACACAACTTCTGTCTAGTGCCAGTGGGGCAACTTCAAATTGGATTTCAGTCTCCAAATAATTCACAGGTCGGTGAACTTGATAATCATGCTGTGAGCAGAAAGGAGCAGTGGCCATTAGGCACCCACTACCACAGTAAGTAAATGGTACTGGGGAAAGGACAGTGAGTTTTAAGAAGTCTTATTTTTCATGGTCTGTTTGGAGTGGGGGAGGATGTTTTAACTTCAGTGATACTGAACCACTGCCCAAATACTCTGTTGCATCTATTCTTAATGTGTTTTAAAATGAACAAAGATGGAAAGCTTTTCTTAAAATGTTTAGTTTATTAAAGTACAATAACTGAACTGTTGGTTACTTAGTTGTCAGTGAGGCAAATGCCCCTAGAAAGGGAACCTAGGGGAGGCTAAGCAACAGGGTGGAGGTAATACTAGGCTAATAGATTTAGCAAGGAGAGAATAAAAACTGAGAAGAGAAAAGCCTGTGCAATTCAGAAGGAGGAAATGAGTACTATAGTAATCAGTAGAGCCCAGTGGAAGCTGTGACTGAATTTGGAGTGTATAAATAGGCTGCTATTAAAGGGAAACTGACTGGATCTTAAAAAGCTGCTTCGTGACCCTACAATCATGTGAGAAGAAAACACTGTGTCAGAATGTTGCTTACTTCTTCCAGGGGTCCTGCAAGACCTCCCAAATCAGTTGTCAGGACTTCTGAGATACCGAGTATAATCTGTGCCCTGCACCTTGTTTTTGGTAGTACGGGAACTGTAGCTTTCATTGCAATTGTTTCCCTTCTTCATGCTGAGTCTTCACATACTTTTTCTGGGTGTTGGATCTCAGATGAAAAAAAATTCAATATACTGCAGCAAATCACCAGCATATTTAATGACATCTGTATCCTCTGACTCTAGAAATAGCATGCACGCATCTGGAGCTCATATGCAACAAAGGGTGCAACAGGGAAGCTCCCCCTGTCTTTTTTAGACATCAGGAGAAACTCGAAGAGGTGAGTTCAAGCTTCTGAAACTTCTGTCTTCTCCTGCTCCTCTCATTGATTTAAACCCATACCCCAACGTGTTTGCAGAGAAGAGGTGGTGGTAATTCAGTTTAGTTTTGTTAAACTGATACTCAGAAATACAACTGCTCAGTCCCTTCAGACATCTCTTCCTAACTTGTCTCCATAGGGCTGGAGCTCATAGAGCCATTCTTAAGGATGTTATGAACTGCTTAACTCATCTGCTGAAGAGCTAGAAACAACTAGTGTGTGAAAGAAGCTGTTAATTGAATTTCTCCCTCTTCCAGGTTTTGAATGTTCCTCTTTTAGTCCTGTTACAGATCCTCACACGCAAGGGTAGCAAAGGTAAGATGTGAGGAGGTTTGCAAAACCCTGTGTGAAAGTGGGCAAATCGGTCCTCCCTGTATTCGCTCAGGCGGCCTTGGTGATCAGCTGAAATCCTCCTGAAAGTGTGTGTATGGCCTCAACTCGGGCCCTTCTTGTTTGGCTCAAGGGTATATCCAGCGTGCCAAGTCTTTGTTCTCAGTTCTGCTATACTATACGGTGCAGTATTTGGCAGATGATTGAACTTTTCTCTGCCTCAGTGTCTACAGTGAAAATGGGAATAACAAATCCAAAATCAGAGCAAGGTTGGGAATTGATTGAGTATCAGTTGCTTTGTGCTAAACAGCCAAGCTGTTCTTTGTAAACTAACCTAATTTAGAAGACCTGAAAGGCAAAGAAAATAGCAGTACCTCTCTGAGATAAACTTTCTGGCCCTTCACAACACAGTGTGGAAAAGGAAGCCTAGCCTCCACCATGCTAGAGGGTTGAAAATGCATAAATTATTATTTCCTAGTGCTCTCAGTTTTCACACTGTCCTTGCTGTTAGATGGCCACTGGTGTTGGGAGGTGGGGAGGGTGGAGAAACAAACTCCCACTGGTATGCAGATTTTGGATTTGCATGCCGTCAGCTCTGTGACAGCTGCCACAGATGGCACGGTGGCTGTTGTGAGCTGCCAGCCCTGAGCTCCTTGCTGCCCCAAACAGCTCTTGAGCTGCACAGCCGGTGTCCTACATCTTCTGTGAAAGAAAGCTCCTTGTATGACCTATCGGAGGTCCTAACCCCAGCTACAACACCAAAACCCTGTGGTCATGAACAAATCATAAATCACGAAAACTTCACATTCGTAAGCCTGAATTACAACAAAATAGTCTGAGGGAGCTGCGCATCTGCAGTGCTTGTTGTAGTCACCAGGAGTTTCTGGCACAGACAGAAAGCAGCTCCACTCTTCCCCAGCAGCATAACTTTCCTTGTAGTACTCTGGCTTCTGCCAAATGACCTCTCTGAACTTTAAACCCATCAGGAACTACTTCTGTAAACCAGAGAAGACTTTTCGGATCCACTGTAATGGGGCAAAAAGTGTCAAGTGGTAGGAATGATAGATTAACTTGAGCTTGTGTTTTTGAAAAAATAAAAGTTGAATGCTTGGTGTGGGCAGCCTGGCTCTCAAAGGCGAGTCATTTCCCACGTGCTTTTCCCAGTAAGCAGTACTGGAAGGGTCTAATGACCCAAGCTTGGGAAAACTTGGGATTGGGGCAAACATGAAAAAACTCAAATCCATCTCATTCATTCCTTCCCATCTATGTTCTCTCTTTCTCTTTCTTAGGTTTCTCCTATCTCTTGTCTCTTTTCAGCCATCTGCTATTTCCCCGCGCCCAGCATCAGGACCAGCCTGTGGTGCAGCAGGAGGCATGCAGAAGCTTCTCCTGAGCGTGGCTGCTGCCTGCACATTGTCTTCATTACTGGAAGACAGCAATAGCGAATGTAGCCGGTAACTTTAGCTGGGCAACTTCTTAAGGGTCAGTGCTGACTGGAGTAACCGTGGAAGTGTTTTTAAGGGGCTGCTTTGCACTCTCCAGGAATTCTTGGTAGGAACTCTAGAGAAATGGTCAGAACCAGCTTCATCTCATCTCTGAGGCATCATGACAGACTCAGGCTCTGGCTTCCCCACCTTGGTAAAGCAGGAGCTTGGCATACACGATGCCACCGCGTGTTGCCAGAATTGTAACAAATGGTCTCTCAAAATTCACTCTTGGGCTGTCACAAGTCCTCTGCAGTAGTGGGGCATGTATTTGTAGAAATAATGGAGCAAGAGGCAATGCTGCTTGGCCAACAAATGCTTGTCAAATGCTCTTTCTGGAAATATCTGTACTTCCATTCATTATTTGAAAGCCGATTAATGTGGGACGGGGTTTTAAGAAGGTAGGAATAGAAAAAAAATGTCATGCTTAAATATATATATATTTTTATATATATATATAAATTCCTGCAACTCAGTGCAACCTGCCACATTTTAAAAATGAAATGTTTGTGTGACCGAAGGGATGAGTCTTTTCCAACAAGGCAGCAGTGTGCTTGAAGGCTTGGAGCTGATCATTTCCAAAGTCCCTTGTAGCTTGTAACATAAGAGTCCCCTACATGAACACATGCTGGAGTCATTCCCCACTTCTCTCTTTTGGAATACCAACAAAGAGGTCTTAAAAACCCAATCCCAGAAGTTACCTATTAATCGTAAGTCTTTTCTACTAAGCATTTTGCATCCCCTCCTTTTTTTTTTTTCTATTGCATGACCAGCATGATGTCCCATCCCCTCCTACAGCAGTACTACCTCTTTACCTGTAGACCCAATCTCTGGGCTTTTTTGATTCGTTCTCAGGAGGTTCCTTTCCTTCCACTTGATGGGACAGAAAAAAGAGGAAAGCAGTTGTCGCTTGTCATCACCTAACCTCCTTCATTTGTCATGCCTCACCTCCATCTCTGGAAAGGTGATGGAACAGCTCATTCTGGAGGTCATCTCTAAGCATGTGGAGGAAAAGAAGGTTATCAGGAGTAGTCAGCATGGATTCACCAAGGAGAAATCCTGCTTAACTAATCTAATAGCCTTCTGTGATGGTTGACTACCTGGGTACATGAGGGGAGAACAGTGGATGTTGCCTACCTCGACTTCAGCAAGGCTGACTAGGGTACTAGAACATCTCTCTCACGAGGAATGACTGAGAGACTGGAGCTCTTTAGGGGATGTTTAGCCTGGAGAAGAGGAGACTAAGAGGGGATCTTATCAATGCTTACCAATATCTAAAGGGTGGGTGTCAAGAAGATGGGGGCCAGACTCTTCAGTGGTGCCCAGTGATAGGACAGGGGGCAATGGACACAAATTGGAATGCAGGAAGTTCCACCTAAACATCAGGAAAAACTTCTTTACAGTAAGGGTAATGGAACACTGGAACAGGCTGCCCAGAGAAGTTGTGGAGTCTCCTTCTCTCGAGGCTCTCAAACCCATCTGGATGCTTTCCTTTTCAACCTGCTCTAGGTGAACCTACTTTGGAAGGGAGGTTGGACTATATGATCTCCAGAGGTCCCTTCCAACCCCTACTGTTCTGTGGTCAGAGAGTTCATGAGAGTCCTCTTGGGCTCTGCCTCATCTGCCCCTCTCTGCATGACAGTGGCTGAGAGGGCTTGCTTTCCTATCACCTGCCCCAGGTGACACCGAAGGCCTGCAGGGCACGTAGGGGAGAAGACAGGTTCTGCCTCTCTCCTCCCGCCTCTCTGCTCAGCTGTGCTTCCCCAGGTTTGTGGGAGCATGGAAGGCAGCCAGCTAAAGCTGTCAGCCTGGGCTGGAAATAGCGAGGATGGGGAAAGTCGGCAGGAGATTTAATGCCAAAATTTGAAGCAAAATGTTTTACCAGAGTCGCTAGCAGCCCCACCAGAGATCAGCCCCCATTGTCTGCGGTATTGTGTGAGCGTGTGTATTGTGTGTGTGTGTCTATATACCCACCCATGCAAAGAGACTCTGCTTATTCTCAAGAGTCTACTGCGCACATGGACAAAGGTAGAAGAAAGGAAATACTATTTCCTATCTTCCAGATGGGGCATTGAATTTTGTGTCATTATTGTGATGGTGTAAATGAGGTAATTGCATGCACATGGTCTGCTATGGGATCAGTGAGTGCACTTTCTGTAGTCAATATATTCAGACTTACAGTTGTGAGAATGAAGATATGCACGTAGCTATTAAATAGTCTCTATTTTTAAAATGATATTAAGAGATAAATAGTACACAATTTACTGGGGAAGGGGGAGGGGAACAGCACTGACAGCCTCCTGGCAAAACGTTTAAGACACTAGAATACAAGCACCAAGCTGACACACAAACATTGCAAGGGCACTGGTGCAATCAAAAAAAGAATTTGGGTGGAGCTGCCTGCTTCCAACTGCTTGAACAAAGAAACAAACAAAGGAAAAATTAGCAATTTTAGTAGTAAGCTAAACAGAAAGCTAAAAAACCACAAGGCTTGGTGTCCTAAAATGAAACTGAGCATGATGTTGCAAGAGCACTTGCCAAGTAGCTAGGGCTGGATGCTGAGGAGCAGTATTCTGTGCTACAGATGATAGATACCTGCATGGCTTTTTTCAGTCCTGTGTAGGGTGTACAAGCTGAGGATGTGTGTAAACAGTACATTTTCGTGGTGATTTTGACTAGTAAGTACATTTCAGTTAGGAACTGTGACAGGGAAAAAATTGCCTGAACTAGTAAGTTCAAGCAGTCGTGAATTACTACGCTATGCACGTGTACCAGAGGTTTCTCTCTCGGAAGTCTTCAGAGGAGCATCTCAGATGTTCTCTCTGATCCTTTCCCACTTGGGCATATTAGACTGAACCAATGACTGGTAGGTCATTGCCAGAGCTTTGTTCCTTCTGGGGCAATAACCCAGAAGGTCATCAGCAAAAAAATCCAAAACAGAGCCAGGCAATGAGTGGGTAACAGTAAGCATTCAAGGATTTTATAATCAAAACTACCGCACATGTAAGTACAACATGTGGTGTTGCAATCCCTGAGTCTGTAATTCTAATGCAATTACTGGAATTAATAAGAACCTCCACTGCCTAGTTAAAATCTGTGCTTTGTAGACTGACTATTTCGGTGTCATCAGGGTGTCAGCCAAAAATTCTGAAGCTGCTCTAAGATCCGCTTTAGAGAACTCCAAAATATGTACAGCTTTTGGACCTCTTTCAGAAGGAGGGTGATTGTGGAGTACAGTACATGTTGTTGGGCTTTTTTAATTTTTTATTGACTCATATTTTGGACCTTATTCCTATTTGTCTTTCAATGCCAAACAGAAATTGCTGTTTAGGTCAAACTGCTGTTTTGATACTAATAGAAGCAGACATCGGTTTTGTCTATGAATTTCACAGCTATGCATTTTTCAGAGTGGCGTCTCCTCTTTAGGCTACTGCTGACATTTAGCTGTGATGGTGTTATACCAGCTTCTAGTGCAACCTCTGCCGTATTGGTTGTGCATGCGCAGTTGTGGGAGGTTTTTAGCCTGTGTTCTGCTCCATGCCTCATCTCAGATGCTGCTGTGCCTCTGCAGTGAGGCACACTGCACTGCCACCCTAGAACCAGTGCCTCGTGGCATGTGTCAGGACAGGAGACTGGCTAGCACAGGTGCCAGAAGTCTGACACCAACAAATGAGGTTGCTAGAGGCCACTCATCCCTTTCCATGAGGTAACTGAGTGAGTTGAAGCATCTGTCTGAAGCACAAAGTCTGCACAATTTAGGCATCTTCTCTTTAGAAGAGCCACTGTGACCTATCAGGTGGTGCTGAGTATGGAAATCATTAGATGAAAGTAAAGGGGAGCATTGTGGGTTGGATGCCTGCTGGTGTAACTCCATGCGTGCAAGACTTCAGTGGATTTCCTTCAGTTCTTACCAACTGAGTATCTGGCTCTCCACCATTAACTCAGGACACTGGGATTTCTGAAGATGGATCTTTAAACATATTTGTGCACAGATACTCAGATCCTCCCCGCACAGGCCTTAATGGTGGTAAAGGACCCTGGCAGAGAGGAGAGTGGACAGACATCCTGTATGTGTGAATGACATCCATGCTCACAGCCTAGATTAACTGGCAGAGCTGTCTAGGCTCCAGAGTGACTGTTTCTGGCCCGTGGGAATGGGCTCTCCTCACTGCTATGATCACAGCACAGGAGAAACAAGGTGCAAACTTCTCAGCATCTCCAGAGCAGCCGGGAGGTCATCTGGTGGGGAAAGTCTCAATATACTGCTTGGTCCCCCAGAGAGAAGAGGTAAAGCCTGCTAGCCCAGGGGTGACCTGAGCCTAGGGATGAGCCCTGTTTAGCGCTGCACCATAGCCAAGCCCTTTTCCTCACTCACAGCCCTGAAGAGCCCAACCCTCTGGTGCTGCAGCTGCTGGGTTTGCCAAGTCAGGACTTCTCCCCATAGCTTCCCACTTCGTTTCTTGCATGACCCAGCCAGGTTTCTCTCCCCTGCCTTGAAGAACCATCCCACCTTCCCCAATCACATTCCCTCCTTTACTCTTCCTACCATGTTTTCAGAAATGCGTGTGGGCTGTCCCATATTGTCCTGCACCTCAGTAAGCGGAGTTGGAGTGCAGAGGTCAACAGACTGGGATAGCTTTCTGCCCAAACAAGTTCCCTTGGGTGCTGGTTCCCAGCCAGCCTCCTTGTGAGGTGGGAGAGGGGCAAGGCAGGAAGGAAAAGCAGGAGAAATTGGGAGCAGCAAGACTTGTTCTGAAAGAATTAGGGAAAGCTGCTCCAGGCAAGGAGGCTGCTGTGGGCTGTGGTTTCTGCATCTGTCCCCAGGAGCTGGGATGATGTACAGCTGGCAGACAGCCTTCCCTTCTTCCTCTGGGTGCTCCCCATTCCCAGGGCAGTTTTAAGGCACTGGGCACCCAATGTAGAGGAAGAGGTGGATTAGGGGAAGAGAGGCCAAGGAAGGGCCAGGAGGAGGGCTCTGCCAGCAGAGGACTGCCAGCACCTAATGGGATAGCAGCCAGCACTCCTCCTTCTGTGGGGAAAAGCCTTCTTTCAAGTTCTCTCCATCCACTGCTGTCTCATTGGTCTTCACCTGTTACCTGTGTTTTCCACAAAAACTTGCTCTTTCCAGACTGGCTAATGAGAAGGCTCCTTCCCGTCTCCACTCACTGAGACCCTGGTGCTTGAAGGAGCTCTCCCAATGAAGTTTAGGCTCAGCCTAACACTTTTAACCACCCCTAAAGCCAGTGTTTTTTCAGAAGCCTTATTTATGACCGCATATAAATTAGATACAGTTTGCTTAATTTGCATAGGTGCCAGACACTGAGATGTACAAAACTTGGCAGGTATGCCCAGACACAAAGAGGGCGGGTGTTGCAAGATGGAGGAAACGGGGCCCACGTTTATGTTCCTATGGGGATTGCTGCTGGCAGGGCAAAAGGATTTTACTGGAATCCAAAATGTTTCAGATCAAAGTTGTGAAAGGGCTTTAAAATCCACCTTGCTCTCCACCTGGACTGCACCAGCACTCTCTCATGCTTTGCTTTAAGCAGGAACTTTCACTGTGGTCGAATTATCATGGATGTGAAGAAGCTGCCAGCGTGAGGCGGATACAGAAGGCTTTGGCAAATCAGCTGAGTGTGAGACATCCTGGTTGGACTTTGTCAGGTTTAGCAGTGACAGCCACACATTGCCTACCTCCCATCTCCTCCACCTCACTGCTAGGGGTCATTTCCTCGGCACCAGTCATGGCAAAAGCAGGGGCTTGCTGCCTCAGCCAACACAGTCTCCAGGACAGACTTGGCAGTGAAACCACCCTTGTCAGCATCTGCTCTCGTTTGCCCTGCTGCTGGAACAGAGCACTGGAAGAGGGTTACAGCAGCCACAGGGGAGGGAAAGCATTAAACATGGCTGCTGTGCAATCCAAGAGGGCCCATCTCTCAGAGCCCTTAAAATGCATTCAGTCCCAAGATGGAGGTTTCCATTACAAATTGAGCAGCTTTAGTTTGATGCTATTCAGTAGGGTTTGCTTACAAAGAATCGACAGTTTGGACAGGTACCCTCTGCAAAATCTAGCTAGGGAGTTTAAAGCATTAACACAACCAAGTTGCTACTCTTCACCCAGAGCAGACAGGATGGGTACCACACCTCGCCCCTTCCCATTCACAGCCCAGTGTTTTGGCTTAAGCCAGTAATAAAAGTGGGCTTGTGCTAAGACACCAAGCTGTAAATGAGGATGTCCCTCACAAATGCCTGAATCCTGTTCTTGCTACCTGACAAAAGAAACAGTAAATGTTTCATGACCGTACCTTAAACCTTTTTTGACAAAGGTGACATTAAGAAGGGGAGATCCATCAGAGCTCTGCAGACCCTTTGTTCCTGAATGAGAGCATCTACTTAGGGTTCAAGATGTTTTTAATTGTTCATGTTGTCTTCATGCCTTTAGCTGACTTATCTTGAGCTTTCTAAGTGGAGATACGGCAGAAATTTTCTAAAAAGCCAATGGAAATTTTGCCTGTAGGCAAAAGGCCAACTACAAGTTATTATTGTGAAGGCACCTGTTAACGAGTGAGGTTACTTACATCCTCTTTGTTTTCATCACTTCTCTTTGTTAAGCAGAAGGCACATCGGAAATTCTGCTGTCTGAGGATGACAGCAGATTGGGGATGTGGTTATGGGCCTCCACTTACTACACTCTCAACGCTCCCTCTCAGAGGCTGAGTGGGATGGCTAGAATATAGGGAGGATGTGGTTTCCGAATTCTGAATCATGACAGTTTTTCCCCAATACTCCTATCTGTAGTAATTAAAAAATCCCAGCGTAGTAATTAGACTGTAGCTGGTCTCAGGCTCTGTGGACCTTGACACTAGCTTCTGAAATTTCAGGACTATCCAGAGCAATCAAATTAAGTTTTTAAAATTAACAGTTCTACACAACTGATACTCAATTGGAGGTCAAGCTGAGCAACAGCGTTTTAGAAGTCAATTTGTTACTTCCACTCCTGTTTTCATTTCTCAAAGTCCCACACTAATTCTTGTGGTAAAAACTTGTAGCCGAGTCAGACACAGGCTGCATGCTACAAAGATAATGTGAGTGGAGATACTCCAGCAATTTGATCTTTGCTGTTTCAACCTGCCTTAGAATGGAGGAAGGATTAGGTGACCTTCAGAGATCCTTTACAACCCTATTTTTTCCAGTCTTCACAATATCTATGAGAACATGATGATCAAAAATAGGTGGGTTTCTCTTGCCTCCAAAGATTTATTTCCATCTGGTAAACAAATTAACTGCATGTATAGTAAAAAAAACAAACACGAACAACAAATCCCCAAAACAACACTCAAAAAACTTTAGGAGGTTTGTAGAACCCTCCATAGGTACATTAGAATAGCTGAGCTCTGTTTTAGACAGTAGAAATACGAGTAATATTTCTTCTCAGGCCAGGCTAGAGCACTTGGTAGGAAACTTCTGGTAGTTTGTCAGTTTTTACCCTAGTCCTGCCTGGCCAGGGTTTCAGCTGGTACTTGGGTCCATTTCCTCCTGTACCTAGGTAACAGTGAGTGAATAAAGCAGCAAGTGATTAGCGTCGGTTCCTGCAAGACCTTGAGAGGTACCTGTCAGAGATCTCTCTGTAGACTTAATTTCTGTCTGGTGACAGGACTATCTTGGTCCCTGGTCAAGACCAAGCAGGGATGCGCCATATCTGTCAGCTATTGCCTATGAGAACTTATGCTTACACCTGACATTCTGCTGTTCTAAGCACTAACTGCAATAGTACATACAGGATCAGCTGTTGGTGTAGTACCCAATCCTCTATGTTGTTTTGACACTAAACTCAAATTCATTCATACATGCAAACTTCACTTGGTTTAATGATGACCTTGTCCAGTGTTTTCTCAAGTGAAAGAATAGCTGACACATATGAGGTAGTTACTGTAATATTAACCTTTTTTTCCTGGCTACTGCTCAGCTTGTCCCTGATATTCATCTTCAAGTGTTGGAGAACCCTTACCCTGAAAGCTGAGCAATACTAAAATGCCGCAACGTCAAGTACTGTCACAGCACATCTTAAACTGCCTACACATCATGGGAAAATATGACCAATGCCTTACTTAGAAATGCTTCAGTTTAGGTATGTCATTCTATTTTGTTTTCTTAATATGTTTCTATGAAAACAAGGTTACAGTTTAGGATTTAATCTTCTGTGTATTCCTGAGTTCAGTCATAATCTCTGTCCACATTAAAATTAGCTGGGACATCAACTTCACAGTGCAAACCAGATTTGAAAATGATCTTTTATATTTTTTTTTTCTTGTACGGATCTAAAACCTAAGCAGAAAAAATAATGAAAAGAGGCTACCTTCATTTTACTGATGTGTCATGCTCAAAGTTTTCTCATCCTTTTTAAATTATTCTTTGTGTGCATTGACTTTGCCATCTTGATTCTAGAAATACTGTCTGTAAGCACTTACGTTTTGTGGAATATATTAAATAGTAAAAGGCATCTGGGTGCATGTATTTATAAAAAAATAGAATAATTCTTCCATACAATTGACATAACCATAGAAATTCCATCAACCAAAAGGTAGTGCTGGTTACAATACTGCACTTGTTTTTCAGTTCTTTGTTCTCACTAGAGAAGATGATAATGACCCTGCAGTTCTCTTTCCCAGTGCAGAACAGCGTATACATTTGAAACTTACTGGGAAAAAACACCCTATGAATTTCCATGAGTAGCTGAAAAGCTGAGTAACAAAACCAGTGAAGATGCATTGTAACAACATACAGAAATTTTTTTTTAAGTGTTTTTTATGTAAAGTTACATATTCACTACAGGAAAGTGGATTTAAATTCAATGTCAGAATGCTGTCACCTGCCCTAGCTGAAACAGTGCCACGTTTTATGTTGGTTTTAAGGAGTTGTATTTGAGCTATTAAAAAAAGAATCCCAAAATAAGCAAACTCACTCTTTCCTCGGAAAGTTGCTCATTGTTGCCTGCTTCTAAAGGATCCAGGAAGCAGTGGACGTATATATACCGCAAATCAAAGACAAGAGTGTGACTCGTAGGCTACCTGACATTTCCCAGGGAAAGACAGCAGGGAGGCCTGGAGAGGGCTGGCGTGGGGAAGAAGGGCTGAGCAGCTCCATGGGACTCTCTCTAGTCAGGAAAAGAACTGCATTTATGCACTTTTCCAGAATAATTTCTCGTCTGTGTATTCTCCAATCTTTTATGAGTTGTCTGCTAATGTTTAAGGACCATCTACTTGCCATTTTGGGGATTAATTTATCCGAAGATCAGTGTAGAAAGTGGTAGCCATATGGGTACAAGCTACAGTGGTAGAAGCACCATGAGCCTAGTATAACTGCATCCACTCCAACAGGGCATGAAATAATTTAAATTATATTTGTAAGCTAAAAACTTTACAAAAATATGTTTCAATCATCCCTAATAGCAAAGATAACAGATGATGAGCTATATGACAAGAGCTGGTTGGAATATTTCAGTGTTAATAGTGCTAGTGTGGTACTTCAGAATAATCTGCATTATGCCTTAAACTTTGATAAATCTTTACATTTATTTTAGTTGTGACTAGTTTGTCTTCAGCTCCCTTGTCAATATGTGGCTGCTTAACAAATATTAAAGCTGGACCTTATGAAATACATTTATCCAAAAGGATTTCTCAGAAATCTTAGCTTCCCACTTGGTATCGCAGGTGAGGACTCATCTTCCTCATCAGGGTAAAGAGAATGATTTAGATAATTTCACTTGAGGTCTCAGTTACCACTTTTTACGACCATGAAATGCTCTAGGAATTAAAGGATGACAGAAAACTCCCTCAAATCACATTTTAAAAAGCATTTTCCAAAAGTGACTCTGTTAGTAGCCTTTATTGTCACCAGAAAGCCTCTTAATCTTACAAAGCATCTGCAATGAATAATCCTCCCCTCCCCCATTCTTATTTGCTGCCAGAAACAGCTTATAAATGCTCAGTTGAAAACTCTGCCAAATTTTGCTTTTAGGCACACTATTGTAAATAGAGAATATTTCTACTGATTTTGGTAGAGTTACTCAGATTTATGTGGATGCAAGTGAAAGCCAAATTTTGCCTGGGCCTTTCCTCGTGGGCTGCCACTCGGTGCACTGGCCAGCATCAGAACTGCCGCCTCTGGTGTCAGTGGAAGGCAACTGCTTGAGCTGAGTCTGCCCATCTTTTGACAAATTATTATAAACAGATCTGAACAAATATTTCTTTACAAAACAAACTGGTCAGCAGGCTCCAGGCTCTATTCTCCTGATGCATTTTACAGGAAATAATATCAACTTAGCTATTATGAAACTACCCCCTCCTCACACACATATAATTGCTTCCAGCTTGCTGATTATTACCCTTTTCTTAACTGATAGAGTGAGAAGAGAAATAAAAATATCTTCATACAGTGGGCCAAATCCTCATCTGGTATAAATCGACATAGCTCCATCAAAGTCAATAAAACCACGTTGATTTACACCAGTTGAGGAGCTGATGCACTGTAATTTTTTTACTTGCTTTTAAAAATAAAACCTCATGTGATTGTGTAACCAACATTGCAACAGAAACCAGCATTTTCTTCTGTGAAGTCAAACATGCACCCTCCCTTTGACTTTGAAACATTTTCACTTAAATAGTCCTTCTATAGCTGTTTTATTCCTCACCTTCTGGCAGAATGCTCCTACCACCCTTTTTATGAGGCCAGCATCATGAGTGAGGTGCAAACTGGGCTGAATGATGATCAGACACAAAATAATAATTCAGTGGAGTAACGAGGATAAGGAGTGAAATGCTACCACTACTCCTTCACATAGAAGAGGGAAAAGGGCTAAGCAAAACAAAAGATAAGGAAATTATTTCTCTACTGACATTCTCTCTGATCTCCACAACACTAACATCCAGCCAGCTAACATACATTAATGGCACCAAGCAATTAGTAATTCCTACCCAGGAATAACAGTACTGTAAACTACTACTATAGATTAAGTTTCTTAAATAATCATTAAAATAATATGATGACTTATTATTATAAAGTTTACTAAAGCTGATAGAAACTGCATGCTCTGTCTGGACAGACTCAGATTTCTAAAGTCTTTCTTCAGTCTCCACTAAGGGCTGTCAAACACATGGTGAATTTTGGGGGAATACTCTTTGTCTCTTGTTCTGATCAAAAGCACAAAGAGATGTTCCATAGGAAATCTTTCACATCCATTGCAGGGGTTCTGTTTATTTCAGTGTGGTATATTGTCAAAGAAAGGTCTGATCTTTCCCAAACCTGTCAGTTTTTTGACCGGTTGTTTTGGTTGATCTGTATATTCAGAAACTTGGGATGACTTCAATAACATCCTGAAAAATCTGAACAATTATGTTGTTAATTCTGACATTGTTTTGTGTTAGTTCAGCAAAGGCTTTTAAGAAAACTTTTGTTTATTAATTCTGAGTATTTAGCAGCCCCTGATAGCATGCTGGTAGTTTTATTAAAGTTAATGGTGATATTTGCAGGATCATAGCCTTTAATTTCCAATAACTTTTTTGAATACTGTAACAGATTAAGTTGTGATTTAAAATTGCAATAGCATGCATTTCCAAATTATTTTGTACAAAATCTGGGTACAATTAAACTCACTTTTAAATATATATTCCATTGCTTTGAATAACATATTGAAAAGCATTCTATGATGTCTGGAATTCAGTTGCAAAGACTGAATCAGAATTCAGTCACACATTCTGGTCTCTGTTTTAATCTATTTTTTTTTTATTCGTAGGCCAGTCTGAAACACATTTGGAGTTGACCGGAAAGCTTTTGTAGTAAGACTTGAAAATTTCCTTATCATATTCAGTATGTACTACTGCACTACTTATTTTTATTTGGAAAAGATTGCTCGTCTCTATTAAACTGTGAACCCCTTGGTTTTGAGATCCTGCTTTTACTGTAACCATCATTTTGGATTGCAGCCTTTATTTTTAATGAGTTTGCCACTCGGTTGAATGAATGACTGAGAGGTTGGTGCAGAGAAATCCAATGCAGAGAAATCCAATTCAGATCTTTCATTACCTATCTGTCTGTTTCCATGGCAAGATATAACTTGAAAACATGATCTAGTCCCTGGAGAAAACAGTGGTTCTCCAAGCACCCTATAAGCAGGTATTTATAGGCAGGCACTCTCCAGATCTGGGCAGAGGAAATTAAAATAAGACATACATAAATTGGCAAACACTTTCCATTCAGTAAGGACTGAAAGAGTGGCCCCGTCCGTAAAGAAAGGTGGTGGTAGATCTTGCCAAACAGTTCTGTCACACTTAAGGTAGGACAGCCTTGCATAACATGGACAAGAAGTGTCAAGCCCTGCTGGGGACAAACAAAAGTTATTTGAAAAGTCAGGTCCTGTCTTCCCTGGTACTGATGGGGACAAACAAGCCACCCCAAAATGAAACCAAACTAAAAAGGAATCAGAAGGGGGTTTACTTAGCTAGAAAGTGCAGTCCTTCGCAGGACTGCAGTTCAGGCTTGCTAACTCTCAGGAGGAGGTTTCTGGGGCTGCGGGAGGCTAGATTTCAAGCTGCCAGTTTAATAACCCAGGGCAGTCAAGAGGCTGCTCTCTACAAAACTGACCCCGTTTCCTACACGATAGCATAAGCAACAGTCACATGCATAATAGTCACAATGTCCACACTTGTGAGGCTTGAGCTTATCCTGGAAAAGTCATAAATTGCTCTTTGAGGAAGTTGTGTTAGCCAATATCACAATGGATGACTTGGATGCAGTTCCCACAGACCATTTGCCAGTGGGTCAGAGACCAGAGAGCCAGCCAGTGTAGCGCCCCGTTTTGGGAAGCTTGGCTTCAGCTCTGGTTGCTGCAAGTTCGTCAAAGCAAAGCAGAGTGCGTGCAATGAAACGCTTCAAGATCAGAGCTTGTTTCAGCAGAAAAAGCAAATCTCATCAGTTCCAGCCCAAGGTTCCTTCATCCAAGCATAAATCATATAGGGAATACGCACAGAAGATTTAGGTAATGTCTCAGACATGCTTTTCTTTTTATCTACAGCAAAACTTTTATTTTATTCCAAAGTATGGCAACAAAGATCGAAAAAAAGCACAGTAGTGCCTTGCCTTAAGCATACTGAAACTTTGTGGAATCTTTAGAGTAGATTCTTGGCTTTGGAGACTAGAGAAACCAGAAAGTATACCAGATCTGAAGTCAAAACAGCTTGTTACCCAACAAGCTTTCTTCCACAGAGTATTGAAATATTAAGAACACAGGCAAATAACGCTTAGATACAGCTCCCTTTGTTTGTGTCGAGTTGCATTTGTTTGTCTGAAGCCAAACTGGGTGGATAATTTTGCATTCTTTATCTTACCAGTGAATTGTGTGGTTCTGAAATTTGAATAAGATAAGATCACAAACAAGTCAAAACGTGTAGGCTGAAAAATCAATATGTTTTGAAGTAACAAGCTGAGAAACAAATTATTCTTGTACTAATATGCTTAAGAGTAGGTTTAGGGATTCTGCTAGGGCTGATAGTATTACAAACAGGTAAAGAAGTAGTATAAGGAATTTGAGCTGTCTTCATAGATGTTAATCTGGTCATCACCTAGAAAGAAGGTACTCCAAAGGCTGAAAAGGGTAAACTGTGACATTACAGATTTTTTAAGCTTCTCAGTCTTTGCATAATAATTAGATCTTAACAACTGTAGTTCTTTGGAGTCACTCATACTGAGGTCTGCTCTTTCCATTTACCTTGAAATTTTCTGGTATTTGAGTAGAATTATTCAGAATAGCTAGTCTCTTGCTAAGGTGTTCCTATTTTTCAGTTCAGGACTCAACATTATTGTCATTGAAGAGTGGCAGAATTCCTGCTAACTTAATCACATTCAGACCTATACAGTGCCTAACATCAGAAAGCCATTAATAACAAGCTTATACCAACCAAAGTCTGTTCAGTCAGTGATGACACATCTTAAAAATAGTTTCCTCTGAATGAAATCTCCATTTCTGTACTGAATTATTACTTGCTGGGAGTGACTCTTTTGGTAACCCTTACACTCTGCTGAAACAAAACACTTGGTTGCCCTTGAGAAACACCTGAATAAGCCATGCCTAATATGATACAGTTCAAGAATAATTAAAGGCAATAACGGAAAACCATAGGCTAGCAGCAATATAAAGATTGCCTTTGCCACATAAATCTGTCTTTTCTTCTTTTAGCCTCTGTTTCAGGGCATTTAGGAATGGATTCAAAAACTCAAATTCTAAAAAATAATCCTGAGAATCCCCAGTTTCTGTGTCTGGTACATAATTCACTAGGACAGAACTAAACATCTCCTGTTTATATTTCTCTCTGTGTGCTGAAGTCTCCTGAGTGCTGGCTTTGTCTACAAGCAAGCCATATATGTACTATAAACATCTGTGTATTTATTGCGCAGAATTCCCCGAATTCCCATCACCTCAGCAGATGACTGACTTTTTTAAAAAAGTTACAGATACAATAGCAATCTCATCTCCTCTGCAAGTATTTGTTTGGTCAACAGCATTCTTTGGAGAAATGCTGTGTTGAAAGGAAAAGGGACAGATTGTTGAGTTATGAAGCTCTGGAACAATTGTAGTAGGCAGGACTCGGCAGCTACAAATAGAGCTGTAAACCAAGACAGGTGTCAATTCAGCCCTTCAACAAAGACAGAGTGACTCAAGCGGCATGTCAAGGCATACCACGCAGAAACTTACCTGCTTAGTTCTACATAAAAGTATTAAAACAAACAAACAAAACAACCCAAGGAAAAAAATGTCTTCCCAGTGAGAATCAAACAGTGCTTGAGATGGAGTTTGGACTAGAGGTCTCAACTGAGAACACCTGAGAAGCTCCCAGTCTAGTTTCTTTGTCTTACAGGACAGGGGGAGATGTACTGATTATGACAGCTATGTAACTTAAAGAAGGAAAATCCCCACACATGATGTTAAAAGACAGAGGAAATATAAGAAATAAAAGAAGATTTACTTACTTTTTAACCTATTTAATAACAACTGTAAATATTTTTATCTACATGCCCCTGACGTTCCAACTTTATTTTCTTGGAAGTTTTTAAACAGCTGTGAAATCACTGGTTACTTGCCAATTACAGTAGAACTTTGAAAAGTCAATGACATAGCCATTCTAGAAGAAAAGCAAGCTGGCAGCTGAGTACATGCGTTAAAAGGGATGTTTATGACTAGATGATTAAAAGCAGCAGTTGGAAGCGATGAGCGCTGGAAGCAAAGGTAAGGCCAGAGACGATAAGTGGAACTGGGGCATACAGGACAGGAATGTGTTGTTTGAAAGAACATAAAAACTCTTGTAGTAGTGCTAGGAGCCTCACACCGGCAGTGTGAGAAGCCACCATAATTGCCCAGGGAGTAGCCTGGAGAAGCCCGAATGAAACATTAAATCTGTCAAATTTGGGAATTTTTCTTAGAATGTGGCCAGGTCCTGTTCCAGAAAGACTTACAGTATTGTGAATTGAACCTATTGCTTACAGGTCAATAATTCCTAACTCTGTCTTTCTAACGCATTTTCAACAGCTCCACATCTGGGATCCTTCTGGAGCAGTGGGAGCTTGTTTAGATCCCAGAACTGCTATCCCAGCCCTTTTGAGTCACCAGTGGTCCTCCAAGGCCCTCTCGCTCTTCTAACCCAAGCCAGAATGCTGTAGCCATCTCCCTGTTTGCTGGGGCAGCAATCCAGGATGACGTATCCCAGGGGAAGAGAATGCAATCCTGGGGAGAGAATGCACAGTAGAGATGGGAGGAGGTAGCCTCCTGTGAAAGGGAGAAAGGGGCCAGCACTTGGAAAAGCAGGAATCTCGCTCAAGTCATTCAAAGGTTTGTCCTGTTGTTACAAGTCTGTTTTCTACCCCATGGTAACACCACTGAGCATGTGGCAGTGGTACCTTTGTTGCACCTTTAAACATAATCCGTTGAAGTCCATCGTGTGCTACGCTACCAAAACAAAAATCAAAATACAAGATGGCATTAACAAAATCCAAATGAAATTCATACAGTAATACAGATGTGCTCTTATTTTTTCTACAAAGTGTAACATGGGCCTAGCTTGAAACATACCGTAACATGCATTGTTTGGTATGAATAACAAAACCACTTAGGACAGAGTACCCAATGGCATCTGCCATTAGAAGTTACTTAAAAGAATTCTTAAATACTAAAAATATCAGAAGGAACTGTGACTTCTTCCTCCCCCAAGAACTTTTTATAACAGCAGAGCAAGCTAACTTCTGAAGTACACTACTGCTGTCAAACTGGGTATGTCAGTCCAGCTCTGAGCTGTGTTTCTTATTGATGAGGTTGCACTTGAAGTAACACTAGCAATTCATTTCTCCTAATGATCTAAATTATTCTGGAACTAGAAATTCTAGAGACTGTAACATGTTCAAAAAGATACAGAAAAACTCAACAAGCTGAAAAGGGCAACATTAACAGAAATGTTATGGATCTAACATTTTTTAAATCAATGGTGGAAAGCAAGGTGAAATCCGCCTTCTATAGGTAACTTTTATATACCACTTTTCTTGCAGAGTGTCAAAATGGGGAGTCAGATTAATCATTTGGTACATAACTATTTTCTTATCTTTTCATGAGAAAAAGTTCATGTGAAGGGATAAAGAGATGGAGCAAATTAGGAGAAGGTGAGTGCTGAAATGGTGAAAAAAAGTATTTCCAATCAGGTACCTGTGTTGCTGTCATGTGTTCATTGCTGTCGCTGCCTGACATTCCAAATATGGTACTGATGAAAATCCTTCTTTGAAATGTGTACCTGCAGAAACAGGTGATAATCACTGATGCTACTGAAACAGATTTAAAAGCACTAAAATCAGCATCTTTCTCAGGTGTTCTGTTCTCTTCTCAGTCAAACCCAGAAAGAGACTAGCCCACTTTTTGGAGAACCTTAGCCATCAAGTCATTTTGCTAAGCAAGCCCTACAAGTTTATGGTGACTCTAGATAAGGTTTTTTATGTGTTACCTACTACACTTTAAATGACTGTGAACATATCTCTGCACTATTTAGGCTGTCTACTGTTCTGGCAATCAAACTAGATTAGTTTGAGGGTGTGAAGTCCTCTTTTCCTCAACTAGCATCTTCTATCTCTTAGATGCACATTGAGTGTTCCTCCCACTAAACATTTGATTGTCATAAAAGGGAAAAATAACATATTCCTCCTGGCTTTAGAAAGTAATATTGGAATCTTTGAATTAGTGCGTCTATCAAGAGGACAGAGGGGTAGTACCAGCTCTAGCCCCTACTCTGAAGTCTTTGTAAATAAATGGAGAATAAGCAATTTCGTATTCCCAAACCCTGTGCTTGGCCCTCAGGCCCATTCAATGCTCTGGAGGGCTCTTTCTCCTTTCTTGCTCCTCCTTACACAGTGTAATACCCAGTCAGCCCTGGGATTTGTAGCTAATTGTAAAAGGGCAAAGGTTTTTACATTACTCTAGGCAACAGGAACACAAAAACAAAATTTCTGTCCCTTTCCTGTAGGCAACTCCTAGATAAAGGGTTGGGGTTTTGTTCTGTTTGGTTTTTTGTAGTTGTTTTTTTGCTTCTGGAAGCAGTGCCTTTGGTCTTAATTCATTTACATCAACCTGGGAAAATCACATGTACTGCCCGGACTGCTTCTGGCTCGGGCCTTCAGATTCAACCCCTTGCTTTGGATAGCTGCTACCTCAATGTTTCCAGAGTTAGCACAGTGAGTGCAAAGACACATACCGCAGAGCACCCTCCAGTTAGCCTGAAAGAAGAGCCAGTAGGGCAGTCAGCTGTATAAATCAAGTATATGACTGTCAACAGATTAAAGACTTTTGATGTTGACTATTAACAGTTTTCAACACTGTGAAGTGTTGACTCTTTTTTTATTAGTCCACAAATTCTCATTACTTCCCCACCAGACAGAAGCTTGAGAGTGTGTTTGTGTAAAAAAAAAGCTACAGAAACTCTCCAAAGATGAAGAATTAAAAAAAAAAACAAACCAACAAAAAACAAAAGGAAAGGAGGAAAGGTACAGTGAACGTTTTGCTTAACTATCTTGGACTTTATTATGTTGTTAAAGAATTAATCAGCTGCTCCTAGCCGAGGGGGAGTGTTCCTAAGGCAGAGAGACACTGCAGAGCGAGTACCTGGTGCCCATCCCATTTGTTTCTTTGTATGCAAAGTTCTGGGAGTCAGAGTTCAGAGGTAGGGAAGTGTGGGCTGTCTCAGTGGGTCTATGCCCTACAGAGCTGTTCCTGGAGGAGTGAGAATAGTTATGGCTAGGGCAGTTAAGCTGGCTCTAGACCTGTTTTGAACTATTGGAGTAAAGCCAAGGACCTGGCTCAACTGATAGATTTTGTTTTCCAGTTGCATAAGCACAAGTAACCTGCAAGACTTGATTAATATTTTTAGTACAACGGTTAAGTTCAGACAGGATTATTTAAATAGCAACTGCAATAGGACCCATGTAGGCATTTTTTACTTTACTGTCATAGCCCTCCCAGATGCTGCATCCTTGCTTGTAGGCCTTTGGGTTCTGATCTTACAGCTGGTCAAGTGTTTTGACACACTGGGCACTGCTGAATCTTTAAAGATGCTGCCCAAAAAGGGCTTGTGTGTGTGTATTCACTTACTCCTGCAGAAAAATTGCAGACCATACTAATCCATTTTATTTTTATTAGGAAAAATTAATCAGGTTTCGTAATGAACTAAAGAACAATTTTAGTATGATTGAACTTAACGGCAGTAACATTCCCTCCTTCTGGATACTTTTTCACTTACTGCTCACTCTACTTGGAATTTCTTTAGAAGTTCAAGCCCATTAATGAGCTTTTCCTCTCACAGACCTTTTGCTAAGGCTTTGGGACATAGTCATACAGGGAAAAATACTCATGTCTTGAAATACATGGTTATTGACTGCCAAAGGAATTAATAAATTATGTTTAAGTGTAAAGAAAACAGTGTAAGTCAGCTGATAGGGCTAGGTTTTTAGCTTCACGGCTACTATAGAGGGAAGCATACTGTGTCATGTTTCAGATACTTCAAGGCAAATCTCCCTTTTGCGGGACAAACATATACTTATTAAGCAGAGTTCCTACACAGGCAAACTCTAGACAAAAGAAACTTAATTCCAAATAATGCTAAAACTAGTCTATGCACAAAGCTTGCGCTGGCTCATCTAGATCACTTTTTATGCCTGCTTAGGTAAATACCTTTAAAAACCTGTGTTAATGTGCTAATATAAGGTTTACACCTTGTTTCTCAGTGTGTCTACCCGACAGTTCACAGTACAGCAGCTAAGCTGATGCCAAAATAACTCTAGTTAAACTAGTTCATGGTCTGGTCTGCATGCAAAGCTCACGATACATCTAAGAGTAGGATTTGGGAGTAGACGGTGTTAAAAACAGAGGAGTTGGGAAAGTTCCCTCCTGCATTCCCTGACACTGTGAAACCATAAGTATTTACAGGGCCTTTTTTCCTTCCCTAAATCCTTATGAACTGTTTGTTTACAAAATAAAGGTACAGAAGGGTACAAAAAAAAGGATGGTCACATGCACAAGGTCTATACACTATGGAAATATGAAAGACTGGTTATATAGATTAATTCTGGTTTAACTGAAGAAACAAAGAATAAATTATTGCCAGCAGCATTTTGTGGTTCAACCCTCACTGGAACTGATTACATTTTACAATTCTCAGCCAGAGGACTTCTTAATTTCTGAGAGTCGTTGTATACACTGAGCACTGAGGTCAAGCACTGGATGTACGAGGAACAGTGCAGCTTATGGTACTGAACCAAGTGCCATTTCTTCACCATCGACTAAAGGGATGGCCAAACCTGGTACCCATAACCACACACTTCAAAGCTTTAATGGGGCTTGAAGCCAAAAGACACTTCCTACCCAATTTCGGCAAAGACCTAAAAAGTAGAGAGAGCCATGTTTCTCCCTCAGGTGGGAGTAACCTACTTCATGGTGTACCACCACTGCGTGACTGCCATGTGGGGTTTGTGCCAGCCCCGGCAGCTGCTGAGGTTCCTAACCCACCATCTGGAGAAACACACCAGACATGTGGAGGAGGTCGAGGAGACTGACTTGCACAGACTTTCCATAGCAGCCAGAACCCAGAGCTTTCCTCCTTGGCCAGTCTGCCTGGGGAGCGGACACTTTCAGCCTCCCCCACACCCCCTGGAAGCTGGGTCAGACAAACTGTGAGGGCTTCCCCTAAAATGCCTCCTCCCACTGACACTCACCTCCAGCTCGAGTTAAGCTTTAACCAGCTGCCTTATCTACAGGCAGGCGTGCAGACCTTCTGCCTGCCACGAGTCCGCCCCCAATGAGCAGCTTGTGAGTGGCTTCACCATGGGGCTGCCATTGCCAGCGCAAAGACCCTGCAGTGTGGGCCACATCATCATTGACCGCCTGGGACCCTCACCCGCACCCAGCACCTCCAGGGACACCCAGGCTGGGACGCCTGCCTCCAGTGTATGCCCCAGCCTGGGCCTCGTTTTGCAGTGACCACAGCTGGCTGCTGGCAAAGCTGGCACCCTGTGGAGTGAAAAGCCTGGGGTAGCAGTGACCCATCCCACCAACCTGGCCTCCTCCCTGCTGCCCAGGCTCGAGGCCTCCTGGTGGATGGATGTCCCTGTCCCACATGAACACCAAACCACTCGTGGTTTAGGCAGGCATGAAGCTGCGAGGATGGGCACAAAACCAGCTAGATGGCCATCCCTTCCTCAGGTAAGCCATGAGGCGCACATGGAAGCCCCTGCTATCATGCAGGCACCGCGGCAGTGTCTGGGTTGTTGAAAACCGGCTGGTGTAGGAGCACCTCCAGCCATCTCCACACTCATCACAAAATGCATAGTTCCCAAAAGTGTTTTTCTTTCAGATCCCACAGTTAGCAGCAAACTGTCCAAACCCCACTGGCAGGCCAGCCTGCAGAACTGGTGCCCACCAGGATGGCACTGGTGGCCTAATGGTAGGATAGAAAATTGACAGCAGCAAATAAAACTTCTCTGGCAGCAGTTACTCATTCATGCAGTCAGACTGCGCTTTGGCAGCTGGGAGAGCACTGCTTCTACTTGCTTTTGCAAAATTGGTTGGAAAATCACTATTTTTTATAACCAGGTTTTATGTGAATATTAAGAATAATTCGTATGCATTAGCCTCAGCGATAGGCTGTAGTCACAGGCTGTTGTGGAAGTCACTGAGAATCCAGCCATCAGCACAGACCAGAGCTGTGTTTCCTGGCATAGCTTTCCCTTTCCTCCTCCCCATTTTTACAACAAATTGTCCTCCTGCCAGGAGATTCCTTCAGACTGTGTGAATGAAGTATTATCTGGGAGTGGGGGGAAAAAGTGGTTTATTTCAATTTATGTCAGCCATTAAACATTTTTATCCAAGCATGTGTGCATGCAATATGCACAAGTATTAGATAATGGTGAGGTTGTAACTCCTTTTGCTGCTAAACTCTCAGTTGCACAACAGGCAAGAAATGGAGAATTGAGGTCATGTGTATGCCTCGCATGGTTAAAAACCTATCGGCAAAGCAGGAAATTCTCTCACTGAACTTGAGTTTTGTCACAGAGGCAAAACACACCCACTCACAGACATAAGAAAAAAATCAAGATAGTTCAGAGCACGGATGGGAAGGCATGGGCATTTTTAAACCTCATCTGATCATTTAAACCTTTCTCCTTGGTACTGACTTTAGTGGAGGTACTTACCAAGATAACGTATGAATGAACTGTCTTGCACACTTTCTCCTTTTTCTCATTATTGGCTGCAATTCTGTCACTGGAACTCAGATGAGTCAGTGGTACTGAGTGTGACTGAAAGCTTTTCTCTAAAGGAGGGATCTAACCCATTGCATCCACTGGGGACCAGGCAGAGCTGTAGGGGAACTTCTGATGTGCCCTAAAGGAGAAGGAGCCTTGCAGTTAAAAGTAACTTTCTGATTTCCAGGCGACAACGGGATGGTCAGTATGCTGTCTTAAGTGTTATTGTCTGTGTAAACCTGGATTTACATACAATTTTTTATGACCTTCTGTGATTATAACTGGGGTGCGAACTTTTGAAAGTATTTTAGCCTGAAATATTTATAACCTTAAACATGGGTACATTTAGAGGTGCATAGTGATAAGCATTCTTACAACATTACGTCTATGTCCATGCTGTGGGGTTGTGCTGAATGAGGTCTCAGGCACTATAACTTCCATGTGTGAAGGTTGTCTTAGGATGGCAAAGTCTTGCCTTTGCTTTTTGTTTAGGAAGTTCTTGGATTCACAGCTACTTAATTCACAAGTTACTGAATCTTTTACAATTTCATTCTATCAATTATTGCACGAAATTGGTACTGGTAACACAAAGGTTTACATTTTCTTCCTTGCTGTAAATGCTTAGCAATTGTATAGTAGCAACCTAGTTACCATATAGTACCAACTTTTCAGCTGTCCTAAGTCTTCCAAAGCCAGCAAGACCAAAGCACACACTGGATTCACCACCTTTTGTTTTTCCTTTAGTCCTGCTCTACACACACGGTTTATATAAACCAAACATGTTTATGAGCGCCTGACTTTTAAGAAGTGTAGAAATTCCATCAGTTTCTCACTTTCTCTTGGGTGTAAGGCCCCAACATGGGCGTCATGGGACAGCAGAGTTCACCAAAGATATACCTGTCCTGGATCTGTGGGAGGAGAGAGAATGACCATGTAGGCTGTGTGTCAGGAGTTCTCCTCTCAGAGGATCTCCCTTGAGTATAGCATTCCCATAAGGAATATATTCTGTGGCTGTGACATAATATGGTGAGCTTGCCTCCAGCTTTAGGACTTGGCACACCAGGCTTGGATCACTCTTGCCAGCACCCTGTTAATACAGTTATGGAAAAGCGGTATCCTGCAGAAGCATAAAATCAAAACTGCAGCTTATTTTGTACCCAGGGCAAGCTACCACTTTCCTCTGGCCCTCATCTACCTGGGCTAAAGGGGTGGCCAGGGTCTAAGCACGTTCAGGAGCATTGTGATGGGGCTGTTCCACCTGCACAGCCATGACTCACCCACGTATTGTCAAGTGGGGATACAACCAGAGTCCCCACTGAGCCAAGCTGAGGCTCCAGCAGCTACTGGCGTCATCAACTATGATCTTATTGGCATCTACCATTGGAATAGTGCCTAGATAGTTAATCGCTTTGCCTCGTTCTTCCTAAAGCACCCTATAAGAGATGAGTAGCAGGACAGAAAATAAGGTGGGGACCAAAGGAGTTTCATATTAAATGGATAAATAACTCAGAATAGGAGTCACAGTCATGAGTCGTGACAGTTGTCAAATGAATGACTCTATAAAAATCCAGCATGGATTGTATTTGAGCAGAATTATATGTTTCAGATTGGCTCATCACTGTAATCTTTGACTAAATAAGCCTGATTGGCTACTGGGTCAACTTCTCTTCATAAGCTCCTCAACAGAAACTGCACTGCACGGGATCTTTTTCAATATGCAAGCAAGTTTGTCTCATCTATTACTGAAAAAAAAATTGTATAAGTCATAACAAAATTATAAAGTAACATCCTTGAAATTATTGGTTCTACCCATCAGCTGGACAGGGAGGTGTTCAGTACAAGTAATTCAAATAAGATTAATGCAAGCTTAGTAAATGGTAAGTTAGCATCATGCAGTTCGAGAATTCTCAATCTTAAATTTGACTGCTTAAAGAGTATCTTTAACAGATCCAGGCTTCAAGCAGGCAGATGTGGGGTATTTAAATCTAGTGTAAAATGGCATACATCACTCCAGTAGTGACAATGTGCATAGGTAGCAAGAGATAGCAAATTCAGCTGTTATTCATTCAAAATCATTCATCAGTCATCATTCATTCTAAATATTGGTTAGTGATGAGAGACTGAGCGTAGTTTAGTATCAGAAAATTACAGTAGTGTCAATACTCTCTATCCTGTGCAGTACAACTGTAAGAAAGAAAATGCAGTACCAACTCTCTCAGAATTTAAGCTGGTTTCAGAGGCACTGTTAGGAAATGAAAAGCGGTTTCACAACATCATTTTATCATTTTGTAATCAGGTTAGAGGCCAATCATACATGGTCATTGCTGCAAAGTAGATGAGGTCAGAGTCCCTCCCCACTTGTATAAGGTTATCAGCTTAAATACCTTTAACAGCCTTTTCAGAGAGGGAAAATATAGGATATGATTAAAGCAAACTTCAAAAGAACATATCTCCTAACTTCTGGAGTTGCATGGAAATCAAACATGCAATATCCAGTAAAAGCACTGAGAAATGTGTGTCTAAATCCTATTAAGCTGCGAAAAAAAAAAAAAAAAAAAAGAAGGTGGAATGCCTTTCTGTAGAATAATTCTGATTATACTAGAAATATCTCAGTGCTCCCCGAGGGCTTTGCTGAGGAATGGGCCCTCCTGTACTGGGGGGTATCTGACCTTAGCAACAGGCAAGACAGACTCCATGATAGCTACAGACCCAAAGATTGTGCCTGCATTCACAACGCTGGAACGCCTGGGTTAGGACTATGAAGAAACTACCATAATGTGTGACTACACCAAAAAATTCACTCGCCAGAGAGATTGATTCTTTACCTTTATTTTGTGACTCATCTGAAAGCAACAAGTGTTGAACGCATCCAGTAGCTGCAGAATAAGGGACCTCCTATTCCTGTGATTACAGAGCTGCTTTAAAACATGTTGAAATACAATGGAGCTAGAATGAAAGAAAGATGAAATCTGTTGTTAAAAATCATATGCGTATGTCTTCCTTTTCTTTTTTGACTGAAGTATGTTATTTATAAGTGAGTATGTTATTAAAAACTGAGCATAGTGCTTTACAGCCAGTAAAAGACAATAGACCAAATGTTACTGTTACCCACAGCTGGAGTGGATTGATAAAACCAGCACATTGTCTTTACTCACGTAGTTTAAAGTCTAAATAAAGATATACGATCAAAAGAGTAAATTGGCTCAGCAAGGTGGCAGAGAAAGGGCAAAAGTTGAAAAAAAAGCTATATCAGTAAGTTATAAAATGCAAAATTGGATAAATAAGGTGGTTTTGCTGCGTGCTGTAAGCTTTTAAAAAGTGATCTATGGTTTGTTTGCGTTGAAATGAAGGATTTTCAAAACAGCTTTTGGAAAGAGAAGGGATGATACTATCCCCCAAAAATCTGACCAGTGCTCACATATCTGTTATACTTCTCTTTTTTTACGTGCTCCAGTCAACTGAGAAAAAAGTAGATATTATTTATATTGTGTCATTTGACCAAAAAATTCACCAGCAATCTGTCATTTACACAAATAAATAAGTGCATTTTTCAAGTTTATCTTTTCAACCATATGTTTTTTAGAAAAAAAGAGAGTGGAGAACCTAGCATGCCACTCAAAGTCTAGGCAAGTTCCTTATGAAGAAAACTAATGAATTCTTTTTATCTTACTTCAGCCAAACCCTGAGAGAACAAAGGGGCAACTTTGGGGAAAATAAAAAGAACAAAAAAGCAAGCCAGCGTCTAAAGTTACTCTACAGGAAAAAAACTCTCCTGATTGCACGATAATACAGGTAAAACTGAGTAAAATTTTTTGCTTTTGCATGGTTCTGAGTATATGATTTGGCTAAATATCTGTTATTAAAATATAAAGTTAGGTGTGAATTTAAAGCGGCAACACTCTAGTAAAATAATTCTGTGTGCTCTACATTTCCATAATAACAACGGTCACATGTGGAATTATTTGGTAATGGATACAACTGAATAGATACTTTGGGATATGTGAACAGATATTTTGGAGTATCTTTGTGTAAAGCAGTCCTTGGTGGAAGACAGGAAGAAATAGGATAGGTCATGGAAAAAAATCTGTGACAAAGCAGGGAGCAAGTGAAAAGAAATATTGCAAATTGTGAGGAGCTTTGAAGGAGCAGCTGGGAGGCTGCCCCAAGCCAGGGCCGACACTGTCCCTAGGAAATTGTTCTACCCTTGTAAAGTATGGAAACTGTGTGTTTTATAAGATTTTATGTTCCCAGTGCAACTATTTTTAAAGTTCTGTGAATGAGAAGGGCAACCTCCCTGGCTACAGAATTGTGCAGCTTTGTTTTTGTCACTTTGTTGCAAAACCCACATCAACAACCCCACTGAATGTCATCAATAATCCCATTCTCGTACCTTAAATCAAAACTATACTTCCAGTGATGTGTTAAAAATTATTGCAAAAATTAAGCACAGTCTAAAAATACAACAAATATTCCTGTGGAAGCAAAGTAACCTTTTTCTGATAGCTCAGAATTAATTTCCATTGAATTCTCAATGCCCACTTAGTAGACGTTTGCTGATGTCATTAAAAATTGTTCTCATTCCTGCTGGCCTTATTGGGAGCAGAATCAGAGCCTGGATTCATGGATTTTAAAGAACAGAGCTGGATTCAGAGGGGAAAACTAAATGAACTGCTCCGCCATATCCTAAGAACATGAAAACATGGTGCAACCCTATTACTCAGCGAGGACCTTTTCACTGGAAAAACCACTGAGGGAATAATGAGGGGGGAAGAACGAGAGGAGGAGGAAAAGGTGAGAAGAAAAGAGAAAGAGGGCAAGAGAGAGCAAAAAGGAAAAGGGAATTTGCTTTTGATGTCACAGTTCTATCAACTCATGCATTTTTCATGGATACCAACTAGTGCTAAAATAATGCTGTGGTGACAATTTGAGCGTGAAAAAATTAGCCAAGTTCCCAAACATCATGATACTGGCTTAAAAATAATGAGATTTACAAAAATTGGGAACTCGAGGCTTTTCTTTCCCTTCTAATTTGTAAGCATTTGGGGTTCCCACATTCAAGCTTTTCTCTCAAATTTGAGATTTCAAAATACGATTCTTTTTAAGGAGACCTGAAGGTTCCAATTTAGTCACAGCTCCTGAAGAATTAGAGCTTAAAACGAAACGAAGTGTTGCAAAATCTCACTCTAATTGTAAGAGCTGGCGACGCTAAAGGTCATAACCATGGCATACCGCACAGTTTTGGTGCAAAACAAACCAAAAATTACCTGATGTTAGATAAAAGTGCATTAACTCAAGTTGCAGTTGTGCCCTTTACTATAAAGTAATTAAAAACTGAAAGTGAAGCCCGTTGGCAAATGACAATAAACTGGTGGAACTCAGGAGTTAACCTGTTCTGTAGCTCAAGCTTCCTATTTTGTAAACTTAACTAGGAGCGAACATTAATATTTCTCAGTGCTTTTGATTAAAACCTGATCACTTTTTAAACAAAGCAATTAGTGGGTTGGATGTAAACATTCTTTCAGGTTTTAGTCACGCCGGCTACAGCAGCACCGATCGCTGCCTTTACTTGCAGAGGTGAAGAAAACAGCCTATGCACAGGTGCAGAAAACAGCAGGGACCTTGATTTGCAGAACGGGAGATTAAGGTGTGAACGTCAACTGTTTAGATATCACTCTTCAGATGTTCTTCACCTCACTGGTTCCATGGAGTTTCCACAATTATTCTGTAGACTTTCACGTAAGTGCTGGACCTTGTGATGATGAACTATAATGGATGTGGACTTTCTGGGCTTTTATGTCTTCAGGCTGGCTAGCACTCTTAGCAACACAAATTACCATCCCAGTTTTAATTACCAATGGCACTATAAGCGCATTAGTGTAAAAAAAAAAAAAAGTGGTGAAAATTAATACACTAGTAAAAACATGTAGTGACACTTATCGGTGAACCCGAATAAGATGAGGCAATCTTAAGGGGCCCAGGTACAACCCTTAGCTCATCTGAATGACAGACCGTCTGGCTGTCAGCAGAACGCGGGCGGTGCGCGGCCGGCGCTGGGGCCGGAGCCGGCAGAGCCGGGCTGTCAAACGCCGAGACCGCTGCGGCTGCGGCTACAGCCGGAGACGCGCCGGCCCCGTGCTCGCCGGGCAGGTAGCGAGGGCGGCGGAGCGCTGCCGGTGCCCCGGGACCTGGCGGCCTCCCAGCTGCGCGGCGGTTCCTCGGCGCCGGTTCCGGAGCGCTGGTGATGCCGGTGGCGGGAGGGGCGGGCGGCCAGCGCCGCACGCCGCAGGCTCGGCCGCCGTGCTGTGCCGTGCCGTGCCCCGCCGTGCCGTGCCGTGCCGTGCCGTGCCGTGCGGACAGAGGCGCCTTCCCTGCCGCGGTCCGCCGGCCTGGGCCCACCCCCCGCACCGGAGATCTCCGGCTGATAATTCAAAAATGGAGGATGCGCCCTCTCAGCCATTAATTAATAATGTAGCTCGCTGTCTTCCTGTGTGACACACGCTGGAAGGCACCGAGCGGCCAATAAAGATGTAGGGGAGAGCGGGGGAAGGCTCCTCCCCGCAGCTCTTCCTGATTGAGGGCTTGCAGAAGTAGATCAAAAACTTCCCAGGAGCCGGGGGGGCAGAGGAGAAAGGCGGCGAGGGGCACCGCGCTTCGCACCGGCCGAGCAGCGAGGGCAGCCTGCGGCCGCACCAGGTGGGCAGGAGGGGCGGGCGCCTCCCGGAGCCCCCCGCGGCGGCCAGGCCGGAGGGCGCGCAGCCCCCGCGCCGCCTCGAGACCACCCGCCGTCCACACCGCCCCCGCGCGATGTCCGTCCTCCTGGCTAGGTTGCTCTCGTGTCCCTGCACCTCCACCGGGCGGTCCGCACCGCCGAGCTCGCCGACGACCTCGGCGCGCTCCTCGCGGACCCGCTGCCCGACCCCTTCGCCGAGGAGGTCGTCGTCGTGCCGCTCGTCGGGGCGGTCGACG
>JAVSBS010015401.1:0-20796 GCA_033124195.1 Coracias cyanogaster | reverse complement strand
GAGGCCAAACCAGCCTTCTGGTCCTGTCCATGGAACTACCAGGATAATTAACAGTAATGAGAGAGGACTAGCCACAAGGAGTAAAAAGATTTTGCATCTGTCTCTTGATAATTTGTTTATAACTATCATGTTTATAGGAGCAGAAGCAGTTAGCTGATTTAGAATTACTGGATGCAGAAAAAAAAATTTTTTTTTTTAATCAGAAAAAGTATGGAAGAGAAGTTGTGATATTTGATATCTTACATTTTAAAAGCATTTCATTGATATGTAAAAGGAAATACAGACAAGAAAGGAACATATCCAATTAGCACTGTAACATTAGATACCAGCCTTACAGATAACATCCTGTGGTATTCTAAGTGAAAGCAATCAAGGAAAATATTCAGTGGGCTCTAGTAGCTATGATTTTTACATATTTTTATTGGGTACATAAACCAAAACTATTTTTAAAAAGGGAACAAATGAGAAGCAGGGAAGGACCTCCATCTGTCAGGCTCTGATCTAGCTCTAATCATTCCTTTCTTTGGAAGAAGGAAAGTTTTGATAAAACAACATGTAAATCAAAGTTGTCAGACAGTCTGTGGTAGCACCATCCTTATGAAAAATTGTACCATGGCAGTTTTACTGTGTTGTTTTGCTCAGCCCTTCATACTACTGTTGCCTGGTTCCCTCACGGATAACACTTTCTTGAGTTGCTGAAATTCCAGATACTCCTGCATAACATCTCCAGTTGTGAAATGTCACTAACATGTCCTATTCTATCTAGTGGTCTCAGGTTCAGCTAAGTAGGTCCTGTCAACCCTCACAGTAGCATATGATCTGGTTGGGGTTTCTGCTATTGTAACAAGAGTGACCATACACTCAAGAACTTGATACCACATTTTCTATGCAGCAGCATTTCAGCTGACAGCACTAGAAAGTCCCTAGATGGCTGTATTTTCGTAGGGCAAGGCATAAGGATCAAACAGATCTATTATGGGCAATTATCACATTTAATATTCAGTGCAGAATTTATGGATCAAACTATAAGTTTAAGAGTGGCACTCTGACATGTTATTTCTGGAGTGGGTAAATAACCATATGAAGCACCATAAAGTAATTATGTTATAGGATACACCAACACTTCAGTGTTAGCCCAAGGCCTTTACCTTTTCTTAATCATGTTAGCATGTAATAATATTCTTTGTCACACACTGAATCACGCTAAATATTAGATTTATCTTTTGCTTAAAGGCATCATCTCTCCTAGAGTATTTGCATATTTTCACTTAGTTTGGCTTCTTTCTCTACATTTTATCAACCACAGTTCCCGTTATTCTACAACAGTATGTCTTCCTGAATTTTTTTTTGGGGGGGGCATATTTTCAAGCTCAGAATATGTAATTTCATTTCCTGATGCAATCTCATCTAGCCCACAGACATATTCAGTAAGCATGTTCCCCCCACTGCACAAGCTAAGACACAAACACCAGTCTGTGTTCAACATGACTGAGTCAAAAATTTTTCAATGTAACTTTAGTTACAGTGTATTGGTTTCTGCATGATTGGGCAAATTTATAAGCATATAGGTTTCATTTGTGTTGAAGGTGATAATTCAGTCACTAGATAGAAGTCTATGGAAAACTTCTCACAATTACTTTCCTCTGCTGCACAAAACATATTTTGTTTATCCTCAGGTATTTTCCATTCTTACTTTCAGACTTCAGCACACCTCTCACTTCTCACAATTATCTGTCTAAAAACTGGACACTGGACATGGTAAATCTTCTGAATTATTCTCTATAAACTTCTGATTAAATTACAAGCTCTTTCTTAGGTTCAAGGATAACATACTATTTTTCTTCGAAGTTTACAGCCTCATCTCATCCTGCAGCAGGCAAATTCTCATTGCTTTTTCCACATTCTGGTCAGGATGTTCTGGCAGTCTTTTCTTACCATGGTGCTCCATTATAACATGGTTTCAATTAGGGCTTCCATCAGCCTCAAAAACTGCGTACTTGAGTAAGTCTCAAATCTTTCAAAACATTTCCAAAGTTTATCCAACTTCTTTCTCTTTGAAATCCCTCTCGGAAAACTATTTCCAAAAAGCACAGCAACATTCCCCTTCCTCTACCACACTTTGATAACTGGATTGCATACCTCTTTACTATTAAATAAATCAATTTCCATAACTTCACTGATTTAAGAGATTGCTTTAAGAGATTGCTATCCTTGGTCACTGTCCAATTGTCTGCAACATTTCTTGATTAAGATACTCCAAAGTTTGTTATTCCATTCTCTTCCCCATCTACCACTCTATTTCAACTTCCAACCTGGACAATGGTTAAAGAAAATTCAGTCAGGACTGATACCAAAGAGAAGCCTTTAATCTACAGGGACGCTAATATTCAGAAAGAAAATCAGAGTAGAAATTAATGTATCTAGCTCTGCAGCTGCTAGTGTTTCAATCCAGAATGTTCCTTGCCAGCCAGTACATACATAAATACCACTTTCAAATAAGATTCCTTTAAAGAAAAGTCAGCCACCCAGGAAAGCTAAAAAAAAACTGGTATATCTTTCATGCCGTTCCAGTGCTACTCACCAGCACTGCTTATGCAGCATGAAAGAATGAATGTCTGATTTGCCTCTGAGCAGACCTTAACCAGCTGAGAAGAGGCTTTCTGCTGCACCAGACTCCCTCCCTCACTTTGACGGGGCCCAGGCAACTGCCACCATCACACCTCCTGCAATTATACAATTCAATTGTCTCACCAAAGCTCAAAAACCAATCCTTGAATGATACACAATGCAAACTTCCTGTGTTTCTTTTTAAGACTATTGCCTCCCAAGCTGCTCACAGGGAAAAGCAGGAGTGTATCTTTTTGCTGACTTTTCACTCTAAGGGTGGATATTAAGCAGTAAGTCCATTTTACACAATGCTTTTCGACACACAGTTGCAGCTTTTCAGCACAGAGCTGCACTTAAAATGTAGGTCAACAGAAGGTAAGATTGCATAGGAGGATCACTGCGAAGAAATGAAAGCAGACTAGATATTATTCATCAGAATTTCTGAATTCTAGGTAACTAAATATGATGTGAAATTATAGAAACTGATGAAAGTAGCATTAAAAGGTTGTGGACTTTCAGCAACAGAATTGCTTATATAGGAATGCTTCACCATTAAAATACCTATTCTATTAAAATGTGTAGCTAGCTACTTTTTAAAATCCTTTTTAATAGTCTGTTGTTCAAACACATTTTTTGCTGATCTCAGAGAGTGTAGTTCATCCTATTGAACAGCAACATAGAAAAGAGGCTGTTCTAGGAAATATCAAAAATATTGTCCCTTTCCTTAGGAAAAATTGTGAAATGAGAAGGATTCTCATCAGCTTTTACCTATGAAGAAGTGATAAAAGTTAACCTGCATGTTCTACTTCTATTTAATTATTTAAGCTAAGAGACCCAGACACTAAGCACAGAATCATTAAAAACAATGTTAAAAGCTAGATACTTAAAAGGACAGCATGTTCTATATCTGTGCAACAGCAAAACAACTCTTTGACATGTTTCTGGACACCCACACATTTTACCGCTACATTTGGGACACGCAGCTAAGCAAATCCTGCTTATGGTCAATTACTTAATGGTACTGGTTCATATCCTGGACTTCAGGCTCACTGATTAACTACAAATATCACTATACATCAGGTTTCTATGTGTTATAAGGTGACAACAGTACCTTTTTCCCCAAATTGTTTTGTTTTTCCAGTTGAATGCTATAATCTGAGCAAGTAACAACCTCTCATTATATATCTACAATAGCAGTAAGCTAAAACACACATGCATTTCCGACCTCTGAATGACATAAAGAAATACATTGTACTGGTTTAAGTATACTCTATTAAGTTCAAGTTCTCTTCCTTATTATACTGCACTCACCCATACTCACTCATATAACATGGCTAAGCCAGAACCATCACAAAAGAGCACTGGCAGGGCTTTAGAGGGGTATCTAGTCCACAACCTTGACTTAAAGTAGAATCAAAAACACCTGAACCATTCTGAGATGCATGTCCAACCTCTTACATACCCTCATGGTCCAGTTTCCCCAGTCTATCCCTTTGCTTCACAGCTTACAACCAGAAAACTCATCCTGTTAACTTAAAATCTCCTCACTGCAGTGTAAGTCACAAGGAAGAAGAGTGGGATACATTGGATGAAGCTCTAAGTGTGACTGCTTAGCTGAGAATTTCCTGATTAACTCAGTAGGAAAACTTCATTTAATGTTATTTAAGCAGTCTTATGGTCCACAGTCACTGCCTGCAAGTCAAACACTTAACATACTTCACTTACTGCAGATTTGTAGGCTTCTTGTATACTTACCAGCCAGCACTTGCCTGGCCAAAACAAAATCAAAGTATTTAAAAAAAAAAAAAAAGAAGATAATTCATTCCTAAGAATCTACTAATGAAATAACTAGAATTGTTCAATAGCAAAATGGTAATATAAGTTTATAGTACATATAGAGCTTCCTATGAGTTCAGCTATGAACTTCAACACATTATTCAAACTGAGAATAGGTCGTGAAAAGAGTTCTTTTAGAAATTTTTACTGCAGCAGCTCAAAATCAGAATGAATGTACTCAGACTCCAAATGCTGCTGGACAGATGCAGGGAGAGACATCCTGCACCAGTGTTTCTGGAAAGTAGACAGTTGTCAACTGGAAGGTTCTTCTATATGAAGAGGAACAAACACTTCATTAAATCCAGAAGGTGTTTGTTGATTTCCTTCAGGAATAACTAATTTAAATCATCATGGACAGTAAAAACTAGCAGTCCAAAAAGAACTTAATAAGCTACAGAATTTTAGCAAAAAAATAAACTGATATACTGTCAGAACTTGGATTTTGCCTCAAAAAAAAAATGTAGCTAACATTAGTACTTAATAAAGCTGACAGGATCAAAGTCAGTGAAATTCTGCAGGTACCAGACATTTGTGTGCATAGTTGTTGTACACAGTTTTTGGCATTATTTTTTGTTGTTTTTAAAGCAGAATTAGATTTACCACTATTTCTAGTTCTATTTTTGTTCTTGTACAGGCTGTATGGCAACTGGGCATATTGGGGGGAAACGTAAAACCACCTACAGCTTTGTATCTAGCAGCTTTAATCCACACAAAGCCAAAAATCAATTTTTAATTAGTGAAATAGCTTGAGAAATCATGTTCTTATACTATGTTTGTGATCCTGCAGAAGTTAACAGCAAAGCTACCACTAACTTTAAAGTAAATAAGGTTGAACTTGGCATCCTCAGGCCCTTTCCCAACTAATTTCTTTAAGGCTAGGTCTCAACGAGAAAAAAACTGAATGTGTTTTTTTCAGTCATGCTTACTCAACTGGATGAGTGTGATACGATTGAAAACCAGTGTTCAGGAGCAGGCTAGAAATTCTAAAGCCACATTAGCTGGCCAAACTGAAGAGGAGACTATTTAATCACATTAAATTCATTCAAGCTTACAAGATTGAAGGACAGACTCTTAATTGCACATGGAGACATACCCTACCTGTTTAGCAGTGGCATATCATGTTAATTCACTGGAGGAGAAAGTGACAGAAACACAGCACATAAAGCTATGACTTATGTACTGCATCCAGAAAACTATTCTAGTCTGCTATACAGTCATACCTATTTTTAAATCATCATTTCACAGTGCACAGCAAAACGCAAGCTGTGAGGAATAAGAGAATCTATGGACTATTTATAATTTTGATTCAAGACAGAATTTCCTGCACTTTTAAAACCACAAACCTTACCTCACTCACAGAGTTAGTGGGCGGTCTTTGTATCTCCATTTTGGATCAGGAATTTAAAGAGCAGCAATATGACAAAAAGTAACATAAGAAGATACAACTAAGAAGTAATTTAGCAAAATTAGTAATAGTAATTCATGCCAGCAAGTAACTAGGATTCAATGTTCTTCTATTTACAGTTAAATACCCAGCAATTTTAGCAGGAAAGGATACCTGACTTGGAGGAGACACCACCTGTAAGAAAAAAAAAGTCTTCTGGGGAATAAAAATTTTAGGTAATTCAGGCCAAATAAAAAAAAATAAATAGTGAAGAAGCAAACAGTATACATAGGTTCTTACTCCTTGTCTGGATATATATGTGTCTTCTACCGGCTGTAATTGTTTAGAATGTCTTAATTCAGAAAGACAGAAATACCTATCTTCAGTTTTCTCTAGTCCACTAAGTAGTACACAAAACAGTAAGCAAAAGCTCTGGAAAACAGCATGCTTCAGTAACTAAGACATTGTAAGGAAAGGACCAGCACTGGTCCTAGAAGCCTGAGTAATTAGACACTCCATTTCCTTACTGATGTAGGAGGCATAGCACACGGAGGGTGAACAGCAGGGTCAAAAATGAGGTAATGCTGGAACATACGTAAACCACACTACCAAGCTCACATACATATGGATGCTAAATGCAGGAGTCTGCTGACAATTCTGTCTGTTCATCCATCTAATATGGAGACCTAGATATAGTGCAAATAACGTCTTATCAGAAAAAAAAAAAAAAAAAAAGCTTAAAATGCTAATATGCAAGCTCAAGACTACCAAGTACTTTTGGTGGAACAACAACAACAACAAAAAAACCACAACAAAACAAACAAACAACCTACTAACACACAAACCAAAACTCATGCAAAACCAGAGAAAATATTCTCCCCTTTATTTCTGTAACTGATATCTAAGGGACATGCCTTTAGAATGCAAGAATGAGAAAAATACTGTACAAAAACTGCAAAACTACAAAAAGAAGTTATGGAGCTACTCCAAAATGATCACCATAGGATCTTCGTTTTGTTTACAGAGAAACCCTCTGCAGTATCTAGCAGCTGTCACCATCACCATAATACTGGGGACACAAAATGGCCTATGGATTTAATGTTGTATCAGAAAATCCTGCCCTCTATCTTCACTCTCCTTTTCCAGTATCTTGTAAAGGAAAGTAAGGACAAGTCCATAGAGGATTAATTTCACCATTAGCATTATTTTCCCCACTTATAATTATCAAGTTAAAAAAAAAGGAGGGGGGAGAGAGGTCAAGAGAAAATAAGGAACTAGCTTCTTCCCATTCCCGTTTCCAGCCTCAAAGAAAATTAATTTTATCAAGTAACTGAAAATCTTTTAGAAAGGACAGTCTGGATCTTGAGGTGAAGGTACACAACTCTTTTCCCTAAAGTCAAGAAGGACTGTGGTCAAGGCACACAGAGTTGAGTTGCCTAAGGCTTTATCCCCAGGTTTGCTACAGGCATTTATGTACTGATGTCAAGGTAAGTATTTTACCTATCCATTTTTATTTATAATTCAAACTATTCAATAGAGCCTGCTACAGGGAAGTTACAAGTCCTGTGTTAAAACAGTAAACTTGCAGCAGTTGAAGAGTTAGGGTGAAATGGATGTGGGCTTGGGTTGGCAAGTACATAAGTTTTTGGTTTTTTTTTTAAAAAGGAAAATGTAACTCTCCATAAAAAACCTTATATGATCCTACTGCAGTTAAAACAGTGAATGGCAGAACTACCAAAATTACAGTTATGTAAAACAAGGTGTTTGCTCATCCTGCCTTGGTTCAAAGTAACCCAAATCTAAAAAAATACTTTTATGTCGGTTTTATACAAGGATGCATTTAATTTTTTTTTTTGTCAGAATGACAAGGCAATGCTACAGTTACTCTGGTTATACCAATGCCATAAAGGAGTCAGTTTATTAACTGTTCTAATATTGAAACAATGGATCCTACAAGACATACCATAGGATGACTTCTCTCTGTTGTTATACATCTGAAGAAAAAATGTGCCGACTCATATACAACCAGTACAATGGTCTCCACCCTTACTTGTGATAAGCATGCACTGTTTGATATCACAGAAATATTTTTTGGTCCATCACTACTCACTGCAAGGAAGACGGTCTTCCAGATGTTAGCACTTTCTTATAAACTATTGGTCACGATGCTGCTTCAAGGAAAACAGTTACAGAAGGCTGACTTGACAGAGTATCATATAGGGATTGCTATTAAATGATACAGATAAAGTACCTCTTATTTTCATTAAAAGATGAGAATAAAACACAGAGGTGTGAAACTAGTTAGTATGCCAGGAGAGAGAACAGGCGATTCAGAAGATAGTGATACGGCATACATGCCCACTTATAGAAACTGGTTTACCCCAGAGCCCTCACTGTACAAACAGGCCTGGAAGCCTGACAGTGTGCTAGAGTATACACATTATCACATGTCGCGATACTATTTAGCACAGCAGATTGAGACAGCAGGGGAGATGCAAAGCTATGAAAACGTGTACCAGCATCAGTGAGAAGAATTATATTATCTCAAGCTTTAATGTGACAATTCCTACTGTAACATTCTTTAAATAGCTGCTAGTTCTAATTCAGTCTATCCTGCATTACATTTTTCCTACAGTATATAGTACTCTTAAGGTAACAAGTCACTGTCCTTAAGATTTAAATCTGGATTTCTAAGTTATAAGCTTAGCCAGTTCAGTTCCTTCTTGGGATCTCCATCTCTTCAATAACAGTAAAAACAAGGAAATAACTCTTTTCTTTATGAACTTTTAAAGTTAAATATATTTGAACTGAAGTAGTTAAGACTACATATGTTACACAGGCTGTGTACACCATGCAATTCATCAGCATGAAAGCTATTTTATTTCCACAGCTTTAAAAGATTGCTGACTCCATCATCTCCTTTTCTATTACTGGTTAAATAACCTCCAGTGCTGTATCTGTAAAAGATACACTAGTACTGTACCGGATGAGGAAAACTTGAGAGATGTTCCCTTCAAAATTAGTTGAAGATGCATGAAGTAAACAACAATTTAAAAAAAAAAATCTATAAATAGACTAATAGGCTAATAGTTATTACATTCAATAATTTAGCATGATATGCATGACAGCTTCAACCTCCAAAATAATTTAGCGCCTTGAGCTGAGATTAAATGCAGAACATCAATTTTTCCCTCTGGTTGTCAAGCCAACCAAGAGGCCCGTCAAATCCATTTAAATAAAGTCTGCATCATGTAATAATATTAAAGGGGATAAAATATTAATATAGTCTGTGATAGAACATTGGACAAAATAGCTGCAGTAAGGCAATTTTAATTTACTACACCAACAATCTGTCTATGCTGAAAGCAGGATTTAAAGATCCAAAGGAATACATATTTGAATTTATAGGATATGCTCATTTATAAAATGATACTGATTTTCAGTTGCTGAGAATATTTTGCATTACATAGAAAAAAAAATATATAGTTGTCAATTTAGTCCTACTAATGCAGGAAAAAAAAAAAAATATTGGACCAAAGTTCCCTCCACATAAGCAGATGTTATTTCAGTGATAGCAGTACGGCTGTATCCATTTATTGTCAGTAATGAATTTTCTACCTTCAGCTGGAAGATGATAAACGTCATGCAAAACGTCAATATTTTGTAATACAAAAATGGATTGAAAGGATAGGTAGGCTCCCAGACCAAAAACAAACAACTCTAAATATTTAGGCTACAGGTGCTTCATCAGAGTAGTAGGTTTTATGTTGCCATTTCAGAACTACTTAAGAGAAAGGAAGGAATACTAAGATGAAGTAAATTAAAACAAGTCTGCGCAGTTTCCTGTCAAAAAAGAAACTTGAAACCTGCAGATTTAGACATGTTTAATTTGCATGACAAATGGGATTGGTCATATTTACAGACAATATCACACACACACAGAATGTGTTCAATATTGCATTCGTCGACCCCATTGCACTTAGACTTTTTTACTTTTCACTTTGCAAATCATTTATTTTTCTAAAGTTGGGATCCCAGCAAGAACGCAGACTTAAAAATTTATCCTGTGCCAGCTAACTTCAGCCACAATCCTGCACACTGCACATTTGTAAAAGCATTGCTCATAGCTGTCAAAAACTGGATCAAGGCCCAAGTTCCTATTTAAGAATAGTTTTCCCTTTATTAGTAGGAAATATTTTTTATGCAGTTTAATTCATATGATGGTGTGCCTTTGTATAATGCAAAATTGTGTCTCCCAGAGGAAATGAAAGATTAAACAGTAAAGTCCTGATCTTAATGCAGTTAATTGCAGATGTGGTGCTGCACTGAGGTCACTGCAATCATGCACATTGCATGGTCACAACACACTCACACAACCATGACAAAAATGTGAAACACACAGCAAGGGAAGACCTAAAAACAAAACAGCAAGAGGGAACATGAAAAAAAAATAACTGTAGAATGCTTCATATAAAACATGGATAGGCTTTGCATTAGCTCTAAAGAAACCAGCATGTAACAGGATATGCCAAGTAGATAAGGGAAAAGATTGAGATTTACCAGTGCAGAGTGAGCACAGGAGGATGTCTGGGTGGGCTTGAAACTGTATTTATGACATGGCTCCAAGTTATTTCCCAAATATAATGAAGTTTATTGCACAAAGCTCGTCCATCAAGCCTAGTAAAGTTTTTTAGTTATGTTTAACTGAAAATTACTAACTTTAAGAGACTAAAACTTTTGGCTGCCTAGAATTCCTTAAACAACACACATTCAATGCAAGCTCATCGAGTCCTAGATGAGACAGCTAAGGGTAAGATGGACAGCTAACAAATCCTTTGTGGGCATGCCTAAATGGCTATTGTAGAATGTTCCTGACGAATATTTCACTAGATATGTCATAACCTGTATCAGTTCTCATATCGACTTTTTTTTTTTTTTTTGAGTGCTCACCCATACCACTTAGAATGTGTGGCATTCATATGCTGTATCCATGCCACAAACCCCTCAACAAATCCTCTCACCCACAGGAAGAATGTTAAGATAAGTGGTTTGCTATGAGCAAGGGAAAATAGATTATGCCTAAATTGATAGTTTTGATCCAAATTTAAATTTCTACCAATTGAGGTCTGGACTACACTAGCCTTAGTGCTGCAAAACCGAAGTAGTTACAACTGTGACTCCCTGTTCCTCTAAGGCTTGACACTACTACATTTTTTAAAGTATTGGTCTGCTAGTAAGCCCCCCCTTCCCACTATTTTCATGGGAGGAAGAGGGCATAGGTCATAATTTACTAAGAATCTTCCTTAAAGTTACAAAATCACATTTCAGCAGAAGACATATTGCTGCTTATAGAGAGTAGAATGAAACTAAATTACCTGAATCTATTTTTCAAAGCAATTGTAGTTCCCATTATCAAGGCTGATGAAACTGATAAATATTGAGCAAATTGTGCAAAAATACAGAAGTTTTATAAAAGTCAACAGAGATGTGTTGGGGCTTGCTATTTGTTTGCCGATAACATTCCTTCATTTTTTTTTTTTTTAAGCTGACTGTCCCTTTTTGTTGCCCACCTATAATTCACATTTGTCCTTTTGTAGCACTTTGTGTCTTTTAGAATAAAATTAAAATTAAGGAGGCTGTGAAACAAAATGCAGTGCAGTCATTTCATGTCAGATACGCAGAAAGAAAAAAAAAAAAACAAACATGGAATTAAAGAGAAAATAATAGATGATACCTTAGAAGAACTATCCATAATGCACCAGAAAAAGCCCAGAAAGAAAAAGAAAAAGAAAGTCAAGGACAAAAGGACCAATGTAAAGATTTCTAAGCTTTCAGACACTATGTTCAGGGCAGAGGAAAGTCGCGTATTCACCACAGAATGACCTCAACCTTCTCCAAACGCTTATGTGACCCTCATGTGCTGTGAAGCAGAATCTGTTTTTTAGCTACTTTTAACATTATATGATCCTACGTTACACATTTTAGTTCTCTGTAAAGATGACAATTTATGTAAAAAAAAAAAAAAAACGAACATATTTTTACAGAACCATTTACTTGTCAATTTGACTTCATTGCTGACCGATATGTGGGAAGGATACTTTTATTTTTCAGGGAAAGTTCTATTAAGTCAGTTCCACTTTGACTGCGCTTGCATTTGAAAATTGACACTTGATCATCATGAGTGCTCAATCATTCCCAATGCTATGCAAGAGGAGTGTTTCCCAGCATATCTCAGTTTGCACCCAGAGAGAGCACTAAGTAATGTGTGCAAAAGCCACCAAAAAAGGACTGGAAGAACAGAACCACAAGTTGCCACACACAGCACTTGGGCTGTACAGAGCATGGAATCAGCAAATTGAAGTAAATCACCTGGGGAAAGATTAAGGCTTTAGTCTCAAAGTTTGGTAAATTCCTGAGTTTACATTTTTTTAATAACAAACTCCTGGAGTACTCTGTCTTGCAACATTTACAGAAGATACAAGAATAGATCTTGGCTTGCTTTATATCCTGGAGGATTTCTGTACGTTTTAGTTTGTCTGTTCTGGTATGACGCCAGGTTCATCCTCCACACATTAGTAGTACTGTTGACATGTTGCTATTCCTTTTTTCTTAGCATTAAGACAGGAGCACACATTTAGAATTTCTTTTTATTATACACTGTCACTGGAAGAAGAATTTTAAAGAGAAGTGAGTTTTATACTGGCATCCTGAAGGTAGTGAATCTGTCGCTGTCCAAAACCGTGTCAGCACTAAACACATCAACTGTCCTCTTAAGAGATTTGATGTTTTTGTCATGATCTATTGCTGAATTTTTTGTCAGCTGGATACTGCAGCAAAGGAGTGCCTCCTTCGACATATTGCTGTTAGATGCTTTGAAGAGAAGAATCAGGACCTTGAATATGACCTTATGTCAGAGGGCTACCGAGGACAATATTTTCAAGCAAAGAGCTCACATCATTATATGGCACCAAAGGAAACAGCTACTGTGGTTCAAACAGATGAAAATTTTCTGAGCATATCTGGAAGCAGCAGCCATCCCAAAGCATGACAGATTATCATTACCCTTTCTTCTATTCTTCTCTTCACTACAAAATTAAATCTCAAGAGACCAGGAACTTGGCAGAAAGCCAAGACTCACTTCAATTGTAGTAGCTGGGAACCACATTTCTTGGATTAATATAAGGCCAGCACAGATATAATCTGTCCATCCTGTGGAGGAGGTGAACAGGAAATCAGAATATTCCTCTATTCTGAAGGCAGAAAGGAAAGGCAGAAAGCAATAGCTTTGTCTGTAACTTTAATTTAGTATCACTAGATGTAAATAATCCTTATCCGTTAATTTACCTAACACAAGCCTAGGCTAAGGAAACAACAAAACACATATTAACACAGTAAGACACTCCTGTGTTGAACAATGTAAATTAACCCTTTTGGGTAACTTTTATAAATGTTTATTATTTAATTGCAATACAACTTCAAGTTTTAATAGATACTGTTCCAGTTACTGGAGTAAAGTCACTGCTTTGGAGAAGTGGCAAGATCTGAGACAAAAGCACTGAAGAACAAGAATGGCAGTAATGAAGGGAAGCAGACAAAAGGGAACAAGAACAGCACTCCACATGTGGACACATGCCTTGCTTCTAGCTAATCCTCCATTTTCTGAGCAAAAAGTAATGATCTAAACTGACCTTCTAAAGTGAACTTCTTGAGGCTGACACACATCTGCTGATGTTTCTAAACATCTCCCTTAGGCCTTGATTCACCAATTTCAGTATCTGCATGATATTAATCAAGGAATTATTCCAATAGCTGAAGTCATACACATTAAATATCTTTGGAAAAGGTCAGCAACAGATATCAAATTATTCTCACTGTCACAATTTCATAATGCCACCAATTCAAAACTGGAGTAAATCGCTTATGATCCTCAAATGAGTGCTTTCCCCAGATGTAATACAGAAAGAATGACAGCATATATGACAGTAAAACTTAAGAAAGAATGGTTAAAGTGGAAGGGAACATCTATTGAGTACAGAGACTTTTAGACCACTGAGTCCTTTGAATGTTTATTATAGTGCAGCAAAAAAGCTCTACCTACTCCACACTTCAGAAAAACCTCAAAAATGTACTGTTGCCCACACTAATCTTCACATAGTATGGTATCACTTAAACCATTTCCATAATGTAACTAATTTATTAATTTACTATTGCAAACTTTGAGAACGCACTCTGAGGAACCTAACTTCAGATATTTTGAATCAGTCCCGTTCTTGAATTTTTCAGTAGGACACCTGTTGGACCAAACCCACTTCCCTTACAGTCCAAGCAATTACACTGTCATCAGCCATGCAGCCTTGGGCAGAAGGAGATAGATGCTGCTTCATCCTAACTTATTAACTGATTAGACTGTTCTGAAGTGTTAGGACTTCTGGTTCTCCTTACCAACTGGAAAAAAAATGCTCTACTTCCATTTCTGTACAGGCAGGCAGTAGTAAAAAAGGGAAATGGTGCACTTCCAAACTTCCCCTAGATCCAGCGCTTAGAGATACATCACAAAGGTTTTACAGAAAACATACTCCTTTGTTTTCCACCTTAGGTAAAATTTCTTAAGTTCAGTGTTACTGAGCCCAGCAATTTTGCCCTCAAAATGATATTAAATACAACACACTAAATATCATCTATGTTGATAATTTCAGTCATAATGTGTTTTTCCATTGCTTATCACTTGCAGCTGCTTCAGACCTACTAAGAGAGATTCCACCCTGTAGACTCTGTACATAACATTTTCAATTCACACAACATTTTCAGTTTCCTGTCTTGTTTTCCTTCCTGTTAATTTTTTTTAATGATACAGTAATACACCTTGGCTAAAGTAGGCAGTGAATGAAGCCCAGGCTTTTCAGAATACTGCATTCACATTTGACGTCTGTGGAAAAGCAAAGTTGCTTTGTTAGACTCCGTTAAAACAGCAGGCCCTTCTAAGTAAAGTAAACCTCTGAATTGCTTTCCTGAAAATTTCAGTGCAAAAGTGTTTTCATTTTGTCTTTTTTTTTTTTTAAAACAAGTTAGCCCATTCATCCTTGCCTGGAAATCAAAATCAGGAAAGGCTTTTCATCCATTGCAACTAACAAATTAACTATACCACTTTGTATATATTGTAAGTAATCAGCTTGCCCTACAAATAAATGTATGTTACAAAATCAGGTGGAATATAGTATGGCCTCTGATCTATATACGGTGGCCAGGGAGACTCCAAGTTCATAGCCAGCAACTCCCTAAGGCATAAAACAAGGCTCAAGATGCTGCCCTAAGTATTTTTTAGAACAAGGGAAAACTAATAGTAGATAATGAGAAAATATGTCCCATAACATGTCTTGCATTGCTCTTTAATGCACTCATCTGGAATGCAGAAAATCGAGCGCAGGTTTCTGCTTCACATCTTACATAGTCAGTTTTGACCCTCCATCAAAGCAGAAGGTCACAGACCCAGTGTGAATGTTACAGTTACCTTATGTTAGAGAATTTGGACAAAATATATTCAGAGTTCAATAATCCTACTTCAGGGAACCTCAGGCTCAGCCTGAGCTATGGTAGTGCAAATCAGCCCTCTAGATATGACGGACAGCAGAAACACAAGAACCTAGAGGGTAAGATGGCAGCTGAGCAATAGTACCTAACTGATGAACCCTGAGAAAACCCATCTAGGGATCTGGCTGTTTCAAGCCGTTTCAATCATATAGTAATCTATGATTTCACTGATATATTCAAAAGAATCCTTCCAGAAGGGGCTATACTGGAAGGTGTCTAGTTATCCACATCAAAACTGCCCTTCAAATTAAACCCACAATAGTAGGTAGAGAAACAGTCAGGAGATTCGCTCAAAACCACTCTTCCTCCAAACAGAAATGATATTGTAGTACAGCCTGCCAGAATTAGCTCCTAAATTTTCTGGCCTTTCCATTTTTACCCATTTAAAAAATGAGGTTAGTCATTCTGCCAATCTGTGAGGAAAGATTAATTAACACTTGTGACATGATGGAAGCGGGAGATAAACAATTCTAAAAATACATTTTTTTTATCTATAAGCATGAAGACAATTCTTGCATTCTCATAGCTTTTCCTTTCATTAAGAAAATGAAGTTGCAGTACTTTTCAATAAATATGACTGTTTCAGTCATATCAGTTACAATTCTAACAGCAACTCTACAGGTAAGAGTTATAGGTAAGAGTTCAAAAAACATGACTTGCCTTTTTTTAAAAAACTATTTTTCTCCTTAAAGAAGCTCACTTTAAAACAAATCTGAGCAGAAACTAATAACATCTGTTTCTTCTACAGATTTGTGTCTCATGCCTGATTAATATTTTTAACTGCATTATAATAAAGCAAGGCAAGATTTATACAGTGGTAATACCTTATTAGATCAACTGCTAACACTGAAAGAGCAGCATAGTTGTGAGCACACAAGCCTTTTTCAGATCTCCACACTTTTAAAAATATAAGTTCACTCCTTATTAGAGAGTAGAGAACCCAACAAGAAAAACATGCTGCATTCGGGATTACAACCTCTGCCTTATATACAACAACTCTCTAAAAATTTTAGGTCATTATTAATAATTTCCCTTTGAGAATTCTGTGGTAAAAAACCAGGGCTGAGCTGACACTGTGAACCCTCAGTTCCCTGACAATTCAGTCATAGTTCTGGTTACCTTATGACTGCAGGTCAAAGAAAATCCCATACAATCACCAGCCAAATTGGAAAAACTCCTCAAGAGTGGATTTATTACCACTAGTATAAGTCAAAAGTGTTACTGCTTGTAACATTTCCAAGTCAGTGGTGGAATTAGAATCTGTACCTGACCATATAAAATTTCACATCTCAAATTACCATTCAGATAGTACAAGCATGTGAAAAACAATCTACAGTATAATGCAGTTTGTTCTTAATATTGGCAGAAAATAGTAATCAAAATCAGTGCTAAACTTTAGAACACTTTAATTGTATAGATAGTTGAGTTTGATTCTATACTCTTAAATCAGCAAACATGAGACTTGTTTCTTTTTCTGGCTGAGTAAGGACTACAGATTCAGTTCTTTGCCACCTAAAGTGGCATTTTGAAAAATGGTGTTAGTTTGGTTTGCAACCTCAGCTGACACAGGAAAAATGCTAAGATGAATTGCTAACATTTCTGCATGAGCTCTGGACAGGATGATGCAATATGCTGAAACAACCCGAACAACGGGAAGTGGCACAGGAGCAAACAAACAGCAAAAGCAGCCCCTGTATCCCATGAGTGATTAACTGCCTGCCCTGATAAAATGGGGAAACTCTTTCAGTGCCAGGTAGTTATTTACTTTAGAAACAAAATCCAAAACTTCATACTCTTGAACAAAGTCTATCTATTCTTCATTACTGCAGTCTATGAGACTAGACTAGAGTCTGCAGGACTTGCATCTGGAAGGCACATAAACAGATAAATGGGGAAGCTGCAGCATGATCATTCAAGGGAAAAAGTATGTGAAAGATTTCAGTATGATTTCCAGTGCAACCAAGCAATCAATTCACAGCAGCAAAAAGGTAGAGTTCTCCTTAGAATATCTTGCTTAGGGAAGTAAGCTGGAAAAGCAATTTGTTTCCTTTTATCTTTTCATGTTGTAGATTTAACTACCAGATCACACAAACAAACTTTTAGTGGTCAGATTAGGTACACTTCCCTCTAAGAATGTTAAGTGAAAAAAATATTCTCCTAAGATTTTCCAACAGGATTGGAAATCTCAGAACTAAGCCACAATATACTCTTCCTAAAAATGTTCCAAAGATTACGTTTTGTTTTGACGTGCAGCAAAACATGTATTGCTTGTGTTTTCTCACTACTTTAACCTTCAGTGAACACAGGACTTCTCTTTGCCTCACTTATTTCACCAAAAATTAAACAAACAATTCAACGTGTTGTTAGGTGTTAAAATTAAAACAAACAAAAGTAAACCAAAGTGAGGCACTATTACTTCAGTGAAATACAAACTGATGCTCTTGGATTAATACTTCAATAACAAAACAAACTATTATAAGAAGTATTCTTCTGTCTCCAGATATGAATCTATGTATCTTCTTATGTGTTGAAATAGGACTGAATTGTTCCTCTACAAAAAAAGCATGAAAATTCCAAATTATGGACAAGAATCCAGCTAGGCAAAAAGACCTTCAGGGTCTCACTTAATGCTTCCTGTAATACATTTTATACAATCCCAAAGCAAGACACTGTAACAACACAAACAGTTTTTTTTTCCTGTCATCACAGGAAATAAGGTAATCAAGAAAGAAAGCAAGCAGACAGACAAAAAGGGATGAATTGAAAATAGCTTTCTGGCCTTTCACATGTTTTTCAGGACTACAGACATTACACGCAATCTTTCAATGCCACATTTAGAGCTGTCAATGCCAAGTAAAAGAAATTAGGCCTTCTCTCCACATCAGACACCAGCTGAATTCAAGCCGATCAGTAGACAGGTACCTTATGTCCTCATAAAATGTTTCAATTGAATGAACTGGTAAATGAGTACAGAGTGAAGCAGCTCCACTAACTGATGAACTAGAAGTTCAGACAGTTTGAAGCCTGGTAGGTTCTGTATTAGTATCAGTGCAACACATCACTGTTGCTACCAGCCAACTCTAAATCAATACGAATAGGCAGCTGTGCTCCACAGCACACCAAATATCCTACCTTCTTCATCATTCAAATGGTGGATCTCTCCAAAGGGGTTTCTCAGTTTCCTTGCTCAGAAAGTATTCCCACATCCATAAGTTTCAGACGCATTCTCTAATAAGGTATTGATCCTTTACCCAGCAAACTAAAAAGCACTAACAGACCTGTATTTGCACGCCTGCCATGCTCTCTTGTATTTTCCTTTATTGCCATCACGCACCACTGCATGGAAGGAAGGCACGGAGACATGAAAGAGCTGCAGTAGTGAATGGAGAAAACTGAGGCATTAAAAACACTATAGCATCAGTTGTCAGTGACAGAGTAGATGCACATTATTTATGTTCATCATCCACAAATTCCAGAGCCCATCTGCTGGAAACACAGCAGTGGGCCCAAGTAGCAAACTGGATCCAGATCCAAACTTCCTAGTACCATTTGTGTCCAGAAGACTTCAGTCTGTAGACTGTGCTTTAAAAAGGTAAGGAGTGTTTCTGAGGTCCTTTCCTTCTTACAAAGCATATCCACATTGATCAAAATAAAGCAATCCATCTCTCATAGTCTGAATGCAACTTGAAACACACCACTCAGAACATCAACCACTAATATAGCTCCACAGCTCCACTTCTAATACTATCATGAAAACCATTTGCTTTTCATTGGGTACAGTTTTAAAGAGCTAGTAATGACCGGATTCCCTGTTCTCATTAACAGGTTTGTACAACTAATTCTAAATCTGTACATGACCTGGAAGAATATGTTTAAACTCAATGATATCCAGAAAGTCTTTTTTGCCAGAAAAGGAGGCTCTGGCACAGCGTGAATACACTGTGGTTCTACACCAATGAGACATAGGGCTAGCTGAGGTCCACCTCCCTGGGAAGCACTTTTCCTAGGTGCCACCTTTTATCTATTTATTATAATGCAACTTCACCCGCCAAAGACACAGGCCAGAAGAGAGATGTTCATAACCAGGTCAATGATTAGAACTGAAGAGTGGCAGAAGCACAAAGGGTGAAATCCTCTCTGGTAAAGAACATAAGGGGAATAGCTACATCAAGAATCTTCAGTATTAATTTTAGAAAGACACACCTAAGGACCATGATTGTCCAGGAGATGGTATCTCAGCTCTGGAGAACCATTGGAGGCAGCCTGGGCGCAGCTTGATTTGGCAGCTGAAACAAATAAAAAGGACCAATTTGGAGTTACTTCTGAGTCACAGGTAGCTTCCAGACAAAATATTTTTAGTGCTCTGAATATCTGCCAACACACAGTGACTGAGAAGAGCTTTGCAAAGCTCTAGAGAGTGGCATTCAATCCCCTAACACTCCAGTCCTGAGGAAGGAGAGATCTTGAACAAGTGGCACATTTGCAGGATCTAGCACCCCAGGGAAGGTCATCATCATTCACTGGTAACCCTGCACTGCAAAGCTCAGAGGAAAACATCTTTCAGTGGCAGGGACAAAGCAGTCTCCTTTAGCACTGAGCAGCAGAGTGGGAAAAGAGATTAAAGAAAAAGATCAAATTACAACATCAATATTTAAAATAAAGCACACCTCTGCTTCCTCTGGACATTGTATCTCTCAACTAGCAAGCTATAAATGAGACACCAGTTGAAAGTGAACTACTCTGGGACAGCAAAAATACAGGACTACAAATGCTAATTCATGGAAGTCACAGAAAATTAAGGATAGATCATTTAATCAGTTCTCTGCTACAGCCTCCTTACTTGAAAGGACTGATGAAGTGAAAATGTGTTCCCCAGAGGTACTGAGCACCTCTGGGATCAAAAAGGGTTGAGAACAACACGGATTGCAATTAACTTCAGACATTACTGTCTCTGTAGAAGAGGCCTTAATTTATGCCAGTATCAAAAATGGTTACAATGTTCTGGTATAGAACTACAATTCTGAATCTTTTCAAGGTTAGTTTTTGGTGGTTTGTTTTTTTTTTTTTCTTTAAAAAACGTGAACAGTATCTATCTCTGTAATGGAACTTCTGAGCATCAGAATGACTTTTGCCATTTCTCAAAGCTGCATGATAACAAAAGGTCACAGGCTGGCTCCAGTTCCCTTGTATTTAGCAAAATAATGTGGTTCCGAACAGCAAAGCTCAACTTAAAGGTCACCACAAAATCTATTTTTCTCCACTGTATTATACAGAATATTTCCTTAGAGTCATATTCCGTCCTACAGCAGAGTGAGTAAGTTTCAAAATGAACCTAGGTAACACATTGTACATGACATTTTCTATACACTATCACTTTTTTA